>JAGVVM010007757.1:0-22571 GCA_019149425.1 Psidium friedrichsthalianum
TTTCTTTTTTGTCCCAGCAGCTGTCGATTCACTACCCCCCCCTCTTTTTGCCTGAACGCATACCAAAGGCCAGCTCCATATACTACGAAAATCACAATCTTAATGCAAGACGAGCCTGGATTGGGACTGAACCTGAATTCACGGAACAGAGCGATGTCTCCACCATCTGATCAAAACGGCGGGTCGCAGTGCCAAATTTTCGCAGGTGTGGACAGCCATTTGAGTAATCCCACGTAAGCAAAGGCACAAGCAACTCACCAGTAATCGCATGATCTCCCAGTAACTTCATCTCCCTTCAAATTCCAGATATAATATGAGATATATTAATATATATATATAGATATATTATAAGAATATATATATATATATATAAAAGCACTTTACAGTCCAATATACATGTAATTTAGGATGGAGCTCGGGATGCAAACCAGGTGATAAAAATTCAAACAACCCGCGATGCGTCACAAGCAATCCATTGTCCGAATTTCTACAGATAACCTAAGGGGTCCTGAAACATTTTCAATTTTTACACCACTTTTTTTACAAAACGGAAAGTCAAACATGAGTTGATCAACTACTTTCTCTCTATAGGATAGACCAGCCAGAATACCTTATACACTTTTACTGCCTAGATTGCTATAGGTTTCTTCAACCCTTGATGATCTTACGAACCACAATAAGCTTCATCACAGCTATGCGCCAATGGTACAACAAATGCCCCAAGATTCGCAAATGCATGCATCTGGTTGACCTGAACAGAGACGGACCATCTAGACTGGCAAAGTTTTGAAAATTTTAAAGGGATATAACCACATTCAGTCACGCCAACAAGGACCACTCACAATAAATAATAAGATACAGAGTTTTCGAAAAAGAAAAAAAAAAAGGAACATTAAGCATGTTATTGCCAGGACATTAATTGCAAATGTAACGTTCTTAGCCGACCAATCAAATATCTCAGAGAAGACCAAAAACTAGTGATTAATTCTAATGAAACTTTCATAGATAAAGGGACTAGAGAGGTTATTGTACTGGTCTAGTGCAAGTAGAAATGGTTAAAAAAAGTAGGACAAACAGGAGAATTCTGGAACTCTGCACAGAGAAATACGAGTGTCACAGAAGGTGAAAAAACTAACAGAGCATTGAAAGTTACTGTAGCTAACAGAATCACTTACAACAATTACAACAGACAGAAGTAGCGCGAAGTACAGCCACGATAAGAATAGGACAACACCATTGAATAAGAATGCTTTAGATTCTTTCATTCCAAACCGTGTCAAGGTACCTGAATCACAGAAGTGAAAATGCAATATAAGTGAAAAAGGCTAGAAGCATTTATTAAAATTCATTGTTCCAAACTATACCATCTCAAATGATTCCAGGGGTTGTCGTCTCAGAGATGAGAACCATAAAGGTGTAGAGTTGTCCTTCACTAGGCATAACATAGCAGATGCCAAGGTAATATTGATAAGGATATGATGAATTACCTTCCAGACAATACCAACTTTTCTTCAACAGCAATGAATATAGTCAAAACCCAATACCTTTTTCATACATGAGAAAATTGCAGAGAGAACTATGACAAATATTTATCAGGGACTAGCACACAAATCTGCATCACCCGAGCAGAACATGGCTTGACACATTGGGAGTTTCACAATGAAACAAGTTGAACACCGAAAACACTCACAAGTTTTATATTTTTTCCACCTAAATTGAAGAAGATAGAGTATTACATTACTCCATGCCACTAGTGTACGGAATAAAAACCAGAAAATTCATCCCAAGATCGGTGAGAAGTATCCAACAGAAAACTGCAAGCAAATCACATAGTTAAAGCCACACAGCAGCATGAGATTACTGAATAAAAGGAATGCAGTAAATCTGGTAATGCAATCGGAACTGCATAGCATTAACTCAAGCACACGTCAATTGAGCATGATTTGCCTATTCAATATGTATAAATCCTACTGTATTCAACGTTTTCACAGTGCCGCAAAACAAGATAGAGATGTAACTGTGCTAAGAGAGAAGCCTACAAAACAGGAGTAAAAATGGGGGAAAGCACAAAGAAAGCAATCAACTTAAAAGGCTACCGATGGGTTTCCCTTTCTACAGTCGTCAAATAGTATGTTGTAGTTATAGTACAGCAATTTTTTATGGTCAAACCAGAAGCAAACCATACAGGAAGAGACTATCCACAAGCAAAGCAAAACTACAGAAGAAAAATGCCAAGATAGTTCAACTTTAACACTAAGGATCAAAGATGCATGCACTCAACTAAATTCATTTATTTCTTCACCAAGCTTTTAGTTACTGTAAATTCTAAAGCTCCGAATTCATCCAAAGTTTTTCACTTTGCATAAAGGAAAACCTAAACCAGTTACATACTCTCCAGAATTTAAGCACTGCCACTTATTCTCCATTCAAGAGTGCCTAAGCTCATCAGAACCTTTACAAAAAAAAAAACAGAAGATAGACCACACTTGTAGCATCTAAGAGTCTGTAACTTGATTTAGCCAAAAAAAAGAGTTTGTAACCTTGACATTAATACCCTAAATTTGAAGGCATAGGCTACTTTAGGCATCCAAAATACATCAACCTTTATACTCGCCATGCAGAGAAATGCTCCCCAATCCTCTTGCACCAGCAAACAACATGATGCGCTGAGTTTTTTTCCCTGCTCAGGTAAGGAATTAGGAAGTCTGGGGACGGGGGAAATGGAAGCAGAAACCGAGACTTTCCTCGATTCGTTATAAGGGTAGACCATCACTAGATCAAAACATCTGTTTATCTTGTCAATACCGGTATCAAAGAGGGGACTACAGCATCGCTTAACGCAAAGCTGTGCAGAGAAGCTGTAGCCAGCAATTAACTCAAACAGCAAAAAGTTAAAGAGAGACAAACACTGAAGCCATCCTCATCCCCCAGTATTGAAGTGGACAGTGAAGAAACTTCGAAATTTAATGAGGGCATTAATTTGGAATCAGCAAACATATCTGACCAGAACACCAACTATAGCGACAAAGCAGTGAGAAAAACGCAATGAAACAGTTGATATGGCCTGCCAAATATACGTGTGAGAGACTTCATGTTATGAAACATAAAAGAAAAGACTGACATGAAGAAATTATTCAATCACCGGTTATTCCACTCAACACGCTTTATGTACGAAAGGCTTGGATAGCTCTTGAAATTCAGCGCAAAATGAACTGCGCGAGGTCATAGACTGACTTGAACAATCAAAACAGAACCAATATATAAAGAAACAAAAGAAAATAATCAAAGAAATTTGCCAACTGAGAATTGTCTTTGCCTTGGGACCAAAAACACTAGTATGATAATGCTTATAATGTAGGAAGCAACATGATGGACTAGTAGCTCATGTGCCCTGCATGGCAATACTAGTAAAGGAAATTGTGAACTTACCATTTTGCAACCAAGAACCCACCAACAACAGATGTGTAAGGAACGAAAGGATCTGCAAGCATATACTCCTTCAGTAGATGTTCAGCCTGATTTTGTAATAACTAACTGCCATTGCTCTGCTTTTTCCGTCCAGAAACACGTCAAATTCTGTGAAGACCAGACTGTGTCTATATTTTCTTCTTCTATCCTCTTTATATTTGTTTCTCTAAAAATCTGAAGAAGAGAATAGAAGAAGTGTAAGAGCGACAAAGAAGAAACAGCAATCAGGAAGTCACTTAATTAACTGAAATGGTGCAAATTTTAATTCCAGTTCCACTTGATGTCAACTGCCGAAGATCAATTATCCAAATAGACGCTCATGTCCAGAGGACAACAACGGACATCATAAATACCACATATAAGTACATTCCATGATGAACAAGAAGCTGATTAAAGTTCAGGACCAACAATGTCAGCTAAGAAGAAAAGTAACACTGAACAAGTACTTCATAACATATTTTAGGCAATATATGCAGGCAGGCCCTTTGTTTCCATCTAGAGTATCTTCATCTTGGGAAAAGCATCAGCAACTCAAAGACACAATTATCGGCAATTGAGACTAGCATTATTATTAGGTCCACACACAGTGAGAAATTTGCACATATTTGCCATTGGATGTTTGTCGCGTGTACTTGAAAATAATGATGTAGTTGAATACTTCCACATGTCAATCATCCAACGATGTAGTAGTAGCTCAGTTTTTGTACCGGCAGTAGACTTAAATAAATAAAAAGACCTGAAATATTGATAGAAATGCTTCCACAAATTGCAAAAGAAGCTCATAAAGTGCTTCCAACCAGAGATTTGCGAAAACTAAAGGACAAACCAGATTGTTGAGCTTCTTTTTCAATGATAGTTCCCAAATATTTGTATCTCGAGTAAATTCTAGAAACTCAGGGAAATAAGAAGAGATTATATCCTAGAGCCCATCTAGGGCATTAGAAGTACTCCCAATGGACGAATAACAAACCACAAAATAAAAGGGAAAACATGGTGACAAATGACAAGGTCGCTTCCTGTCAGAAGATAAGAAAATTAACCACAAAGTATAATGCTTGGAGTGACCTGTTTGAACCACTCATCAATTGCAGCCAGGGGGAGAAAAAAAAAAAAACAGTTCTCATCTCAGGCTGCAGTAAGATGATTCTGAAACTTAGTAAACCAATGCATCCCTGTCCGAAGATACTATCCAACTACAGAAAGAGAAGCAAACTCTGATCAACACTTCCAGCATCGAAGAGCACAAACTTGACATCTTGAAGCAACAAGTAAACAATAGTAGAATTACTCAGCATGGTTCCATACTCGCATGCTTCAACATGCTGAAATTAAGTAACATCGAGCACACCGCATTGTTCCTTCGAAGGCCGATAACCCATACACTGTCATGATAATCAACTCAGTACAGAGCAAATCCATGTCACTACGACCATACTGATCGAATCAATACGGCCGACGGCACACGCAACAGAAGACGCCCATCCGAATGCCAAAAGAAACCGCAACTCCACCACGCGCGCGCGCGCGCACGAAAGATTCCTTCAGGTTCCAGCCGGTTCTAGAAGGTGAAAATTCAAAACGACGGCGAAACGAGCACGAGAGTGCTCACAAACATGCAAAAGGAGACACAAGCGATCACGGAGGTCATCGAGCACGGTCCCTCCTTCGCAACCCGTCCAAAAAAGGGAAAGGAAAAAAAAAAAACTCAAAACGACGCGACCGTAAAGCATGAACAAGTCGCCTGCGGAGGGAAGGATCCTCCGGCGATTGAGCTTACCGGAATCGGAGCAGTTCGACGGCGGGCTGAGAGCAATCGTCGAGCGAGGGAGAGAAGATTCTCGCCGGGGTGGGGGGGGGTAGGAAGAAGGGGGGCGGCAGCGAGGTTTCTACGGAGTGCGCACGCAACCCACCGGGAATCGATGCTTCTATTTACGTTCCCTTTCCAGAGGAAGCAAAACCCACTTGAAAATATTGACAAGGAATTGAACTGAAGTTAATAAGAATTAAATAAAAAGGAAAAAACCTGAATTTAATAAAACCACTGGGGGTGACGTGGCAGTCCAACGCGTCACGTCGATATCAGAGTAGCCAATCAGAGGACGGAAATGTGGCAACCGTGTGCGTGGCTCTTCTTGTCGCTCGAATTATTTACTGATAAATCGGGCACAAATTATTCTATCCTGACGTCATAAATGCACCTGATGTCCCGCATTTGTGTGGCTATTGCAGGTTGCAGCCTGCAGATGAGAAACTGATTACATGTTAATTGGGGAAAAGTTTAAATATTTTTTTTTATAAATTTATTACACTTGTGCCAATCAAGTCATAAATCTTTTTAGAATTTATTAATGTAATTTATCTGGCCAATTTTGTTGATTGAAAATCATTGATACAGATTTACATGGCACAGGATAATTGGCATTGAAGTGAACAATTTTTTTTTAAAATTCTAATTTTTTCATTATTATTATGGTTTCTTTTATAAATTTGCTTTCAACTTTCCTTTTTTTTTTTTTTTCTAATCGTGGGCCAGCCACAGGTGAGGCTTGGGCAAGGATTGCGACGCCCTAGCCCAGAGTTAAAAAAAAAAAAAGCAAATAAAGAGACTAAACATACTAAAAATTCATAACATTCGTTTGCATCAAGGTTGGTCGTGCCATGTAAGATGGTCGGCATTCGTGTTAAACATTTTCGGCCAAAATTGACCGAATATGTTATATTGACAAATCATTAAAATACTTAGTTTGTACTCTTCTTAGTATTAAATTATTAATTGATGTTTAATGAAGACAGACATTAGGATCAGTTGGGTTAAACATGTTAGACAACGGAGATCTCTTATCAAAAGCAGTCAAGAGGACCATAGTTTTCTTGTATATTTTTTTGTATGATACAAGATAATACAGCTTGGACTCAATGTAATGGACGTCGCTTTGTTCTAACAAAGATTGAACGTATCTTAGAATGCGTTTGGAAAATACTTTTCAAAAAATGATCGTTTATGCTGCTTGGAAAAATCAATAAACACACCCTTAGAAAGGAATTGTTCTCCCGGCTGTCTGGAACAATTCGTAGGAATGGAAAGTAGGAATCAATTTGAAATAATTACTTGACCAAAGATTTGATCTTATCAAAAGTTTAAATTGTTGCAAAAGGAAAGGACAAAAGTATAGTCGTTACTCTCCAGCCACTCGTTTGTCTATCCAGCTTGAAGTCAACTTCTGAAAAATGGGAAAAAAAAAAAAATTGACCATAAAGCGCTTATTAAAGTTGTACAATAATATACCTTGTGTCATATCATTGCGCCATGAATTTGAACACTAATTTTTCCTTTCAAAACGGCGACGTTAGAGAGCGCCGGTCGAAACACCCCTTAACAAAATCCGGCTAACCAGAGTCGCCGGGACTTCCTTAAATCGTAATTTGATCGGTCGGACATAAGCACGCGCGAGAGATCGCGGCCCCCTAAAAGAAAATTATCAAAGAAGCATACGCAAGACATGCAACACCACTGCAACGGTCAAGAGCATTAATCACGCTAATCCTACTACGAAGACCCGGTAATCACTTTACATGAATAGTACGTCTTTTGCAACAAATTGAAGTTATTTACCTGTTTTAAGATGGCCAATAGTCACTGAATGTATTGCTAAACAAACTGTGTTCATGAGGTGGATAGGTTTGGTGGGCTAAGAAGAAACAAACGACTTCTCTGTTCCTGTAAGCGAAAAGTTTATCTTTCAGTGCATTTCGACAGCTTCCTGCGAGATATGTAGCTAATTTATGTCGTCAACACGGGTGTAGCAGCGATAATGTCCGGCAAAAAGCTTTACAAGCCATTAATCGAGTGAGACTCGCATGACCGATGAGTGCGTAGACCCTGTCCATGTGGCCCATGTCCAGTCTAGTCTGATCTGCTAAAATGAAGGGAAATATTCAATGCAAATTCCCAGAGTATAGACAATACACTGCTTGAAAAAGGAGGTGGGATTCAATATGCAAGTTCATGATCAAATATGCATCGACGTGGAAGTATCTATTAGTATAGAACATCTGGCAAATTCTTCTTACAACAAACAACACATCTGAAAGGACAATCCATGGAGGACATGGGACTACATCATTTTCTAATGTAATTGGATTCATATGAGATCAATAGCTAGAATCACTATTTCTCTTCTCTAGTCATTGATATACCCTCCATAATTTACAGGGCAAGCACTGTTTTGCAAGGTATGCCCAGAGTTATCGTGTTATCGTGCAGGCAAGACTTCCGCTCTTCCAAAAGAATGCGCTCTCTCCACTCAAGTTCTTGCGAATTCTGAAGATGAACCAACGAGAGAAGTTCGCTTTTTCTTGTTCCTTTGGCTCGGAGAACATGAGGATGACGAAGTGGAGAGCCGACCTGATTTCTTGTTCTCGGCCATGTCCTTGCAGACAGCCTTCTGGACCTCTTCCTTCAGTTCCATGAAGCGCGCCTTTTTATTTCTCTTCTCTTCAGCTGTGCCCTTTTCAAGGAAGAAATCGTCTGGAACATCGTCCAGAAAGTTGTCAAGAACCTCCGAGCAATGAGGGAAATAGCGGCGACCCATTTCCACTGCAATCACAGAAATTTCAATGAGCTGTCGGTGTTAGAATGACTAACAACCTTATTTAGTTAAAGGAATCATAAGACTAGAATTTCCAGATTGTCCCAAGGCTTCTAGTCCAGTCCACACCTGCATCATGCCACTGAATACAAACATAATCCCTGAAAAGTTTAGATTTCTCAGGTAAAAAGCTTGGTGCTGAAGGTTTTAATGCTTTTTATGGTGCTTATAGCAAAGCAAAACAGATTTCTACCAACACTAGTTGACAACTTACAAACCAAAAGCCACAAGCTAGAGAAATGCTTTGGGCTGGCTATGTTCATAAGACGTGGACATAAACTTTTGTGTGAGCGTCTACACTGAATTCCAAATCGTTTGTGTACAACATACAGGGATTGGTAAGAAACCGACCTGTAAACAATAAACTTGAACACAGAAATCTTGAGTATGCCTAAAATGTCAGAAATTTCATTGTCAGCAATGGTGGCTTTCTAATATAAGATGTGATTATGTAATGGCAGCTGAGCAATAACGTCAACCTAGGGACTGGTGAGTGAAACTTTATGTTGAGATGAAAAGTACAGCACCGTTCACAAGACCAAAATCAAGCAGATCAAGCAGTTTCGGTCCATACATGTTAAATTGGCAAATAGCCCTTAGCCTCAATAGAACATTGATAATCCAAGAAACAAGATTGGCTGACACTGGAAGTGCTATTGTTGAGGATCTACGATCGAAAGCATTCTCATTGGAAGAGACAAAAAATATTTTGGTACCCCAGCAATTGCATTGAAATTTGAAAGCCATTTGCCAAATTATCAGCAACAGCTTCATTAGTCCACTAAGACCACTCGAGAGTTGCTCTAGATAACATCATTCAGGAAGCAAAGATAGTAAACATTTCTATAGGCTCTATATTACTCAACAAATTCATATATACGTATGAACTTAGAACATAAAGTGCCATAAATCGATAAACCTGTTTGCACCTGTTTTACGCAGTGCTTGAAGCTTCAACTGGAGTCTGTTAGCACAGAAAGCAGGGGCTTCATTCAAATCAACCTCCTTGTATTTCCCGTTCAAGCTTTTTGACGTTAAAACTTTATACAATGAGGTCCACTCCGCATCTGCAGTCTCCATAGCTAGCTTGGCCTCAGCAGGAAAAAAACTCCCTGCAAACGCCACTGCCACAATGAAAGCAAGCAGTGATCAAAACAAGGTAGATAGAACATCCAGTATTCTCTCAGATAACCAAATCTATATTGCAAACCGATGACATGGGTGCGAGGGCAATGAATTGACAACCGGAAGAGTGTCATGTAAGTTCTAAAGTGTCAATGGAGTTAGCGTTGGCCACACATGCCATCTAAAAGAGATTTATCCTTTGAGCTATTTAGGAAGATAAGAGTGGATTCATTGTCACTGTCCATTTTATGATAATCCTAGCAGATCTGGCAGCAGCATTCGATCTAAAATGAAATTAAGTTTGCTTCGATTAGTTCTATGAACTTTATTAGATGTGCATAGTTAGCATCATATCAGCACCGAGTCATTACGTCACCCCAATAGGATGCGTACTGACAGAACTAACTGTCAGGGCGAAATTGGAAAAAGAAAAGATACGTGAGGGTAGTTTTCAGTCCACTCACAGGAAGAAAGTACCCATTCAATTAAAAATCCTCCCTCCAAACATCAACCAAATCAATGACAAAGAACCCTTTTGTTCACTTGGTGATGTCATCGATTGCTTATATCTGATAGTAATGGTCTCTTCATTGAGTGACCAGGGGGTGGATTAAAAATTGAATCTATCCTCGCAGAAGAGTCCCAATCAACAGTATAGACTGTTTAGTTTCAAACTCAAATAGAATTGGCAAAACGCAGTTTGGAAGTAATTGAGAAGACCACTTTCTACATTATCTAACAGGAGCGATAACATAGAAAACGCAAGAAACCAAAACACGCATAACACTCTGCTTCCAAGGCAGACAATACTTTCGAATTAACATCTGAAAGAAGTCTTTGAACTTTTTGCTCCACCTCACAATGTGCCAGATAAGAGTAGCTTTTCTCTGACAAATTTGTTAAGGTATTACCCAGCTGCTACTGATAGGAAACAGGAAAACACTTAGGATCACAACAGATGAGTGGAATAGTGAAGCTCATAATTCCCTCCATAAGATGCTTCCATTAAGTTGATGGCAATGACATTGAACCTGAGTTTGGGTACACACCTTATCTTGCATGAAGTTAGTGGGTGCATTTTACGCGCCTAATTTTTACCCGCATAAGGTGAAGTTCGTCAACATCCAAAAAGGAAAGCAAAATGTGCTAAAGAAACAAAGACCAACTTGAGAAAAAGTAGTAAATGATTCTGCACTCTGGTTTACCTCTGCTAACCAGGTAGTCAAGCCTCATAATGTCATCAGTTGTTGCATCTGTTGAAATTGACATGTAATTAGGCATGTACCCAGCTTCTGAAATACGTTGCACCTCCCTTTCAAGGACATCAATGCATATTCGGTCTTTGTTAGATTCCTCCCCCTGTTTTGTCTCCTGGTTATAATCCTTGGGTCTCGTTGATCTCCGACAAATTGTAATAGCTGTTTGACCATCTGAAATACTTTCCATTGCACAGACACCCTTAGCCAGCAGAGCCATTAAAATAGATGGTGCCTTTCGCCTCGCAGCCACATGAAGCACTGTGTATCCACGAGAATCTTTGCGGTTAAGATCAGCCAATCCTAGACCAAGCACCTCCTTGAAAACCTTGGATCACAGAAAGCAGTGGCATAGTGAAGTGCATAAGCATCATCTAGGGTGACATTCGATTCATTTAGGAGACGCCTGACTAATTCAACATCATCAGAGTCCAAAGCTCTGTGGACCTGCTTGATTCTCTTTTCCAGCAAGGGATTCACTTCAGTTACCATGGGTATAGCAGCCCCACCAACTCCATTACGTTGTACCTTTATTTTAGTATAAAACCTCGGGATGAAGCTCCTTTTCCAACACAATACTGTCCATATCAGATCTTGCAACTCTTTCAATGCAGCATGAGAGAAGCTCGTTCAACTGGAATTTGAAAGCAACCACAAGTATGGGGATGAAATCTTCCACTACGGCCTTCTCGACAAAGTAGAAAAGACGACGCTGCAAGAATTAGGGTCGACCAAGCTTGATTAGATCTACTAACAAACTAGTGGCAAAGATATTTTCAGAAATGAAAATATTCTCTGAATTCTGAATCACTGTTCAGCATTTGCCCTTACTTTCCTATTCTAGCCTGCCACATGAAACTAGAGGTTAACATATAGTTTTCCGTGCAGCCTCTGTGAATAAAATTCATATTCATAGAACGTTCCTTATGTCAGTTTCCCATCTAATTCGTCCTGATGTACATCCAACAATCTAGCCACATACCCAAGATCATCTTATTAATCTGCAAAGATATATTTGCAACAGTAATTAATCCAGGCAGCAAAAGGAAAAAATCGATCCAGACGCTTGAAATACCTGAATAAGCATCACGAACTCTCTTATCTGAAAGGTGGCCGAGGCATACATCAACTCCACGGCATAGTTAATAGCAGGAAGGCACACATCATGCATGCAACTGCTGTCCACGCATGTCGACACCTCTGCTGGAAATGGCTTGAGCTTTCCCGTGTACATGTAACTCAACAAAACATTAAAAGCCTCATATCCAACATGACCATTGCTTACCAAGTCCGACATGAGATACCTCAGTTTTCCTTCCCCTGCATTATCGCATTTCCCTTCTTGAAAAGCTCGTGAAAGAACTGACTCCGAGCTGCCAACAAGCACCTGTTGACTCCCACAGGGATGCCCTCAACCACTATTTCCACGTCACTGTAGTCGTAATTGGCATCAACCAGTAGCTTCTCGAGGCTGTTGCTAAGCTTGCTCAAACTAAGAAAATCAAGGGTATTGCCTGACTCTAGATTCAAGGCAGGGACCAACGAGTCGTGATCGGTAGACCCATTTGACAAATAAGACGACGACGAAGACAGCTCATTCCATTTTCCATTAACTTTAAAGACTAGATGTCAGTAATCACTCCTTCAACAGTCTCAATACATATCCAAGTCTCGTTGATTTTTAGCCACGAACGCCGAAAAGGGTATCCTTACAAGAACCTCCCAGAGACACTAAACATACCCAGAAGGCAACTTTATTTGCCCAAATTCTCCAGCGATCACAGGCATCAAAAGAATCGGCGACAGACCATCCCTCCCAATGAACCTCTTCAACAACTTAAAATGATTACCTGTTTGTCAAAAGAAAAGACAAGAAGTAAGTAACAAGAACACGAGAGCTCGAAATCACCTACCGAAGCAACTCCTCACACTGAGCGTGCAACAAAGAGGGAGTCAAACCTCCATACAACCTCGTGCTTCGAAATGGAAAGATGGTTCAGGCGAAGGATCGGATGGAGTCGCAAGAGGAGCCAGGGACCGCGAGATCGCGAGGATCGTCGGGTACAAGCGCGTTCCTGAGGAGATGGAGACGCGTGCTCCGAGTGAGGGGTGTGTGAACAGGGAAAGTGCAGGAGGGAGGGGGAGAGAGAGAGATGGCGGTGGTGGTGATTGCGAAATCATAAGAAAGTCAAAAGAAGAAGAAGAAGAAGGGAAGGAAGCGAGTGTTGTGCGGGGTTTCGTTCTCTCTTCCAGCTCTCCGGTCCTACGCGCTTGACTCAGGAGGAAGAACAAACCGACTTCGCCACCTTTTAGCTCGTACGCACTAAGCAAGGAGTAACGACCAATCAGCACCAGCTCTGTTTCCATTTTCATACGAGGCAAAAAAAAAAAATACATCCATAAACGGAAAAGGACACCCTTTTGCATAATTTACGCTATGATCATGGCGAATTAAGAAAACGTGATCCGCAGAACTTGAAAATGGCAAAATCTTTTGAGATTTTCATAGGAGACAAAATATATGCACATATGAAGCAACACCCTTTTGCAGACTTTATGTTTTGATAATGGAAATTCTTTAATCGATACATTGTGTCGTGTAAATTTAATATATATATATATATATATATTGTGAAATCGAAATAAACGGACTGGTATTAACAATAATAAAGTCGTTCGATCAAAGTTGCAAAAAGGAATAAAAAAAATGGTGCCGTGAATCGAGATCGACTGGTCTTTACATTACGAACGCCAACAGTCATATTTTCACATTTGCAATGATTCCCGTCTTTTAAGACAATTTATTGTCGTTTGCTCGATGGCTTCTACCCAAAAGACCCCACCCCTGGATGATCACGGCATGATCAATGCCGTTCAACTCTCATCCGGATCCGACGGACGCAAATAATTCGTCCCCTCGTAACGCGCATTTCACTGTTCACGGGGCCCACTTCCACCCGACTGGGCCTCGCGAACGTTGGCGACGAACTCCGCTACCGCCTCCACCCCGCTCTCTCCTCCCCTCGTCGTGTCCACCACCAGCCTCGGGACGCCGCCGAGGTCGTACTCCGTGCACCCGCCGTACGCCTCCAGGAGCCTCTCCATGTCCCGCCACGTGGTCGGCTTGTGCCAGCTCCCCCCGTCGCGCCGTGCCTCCAGCCGCCGCCGCCACTCGGCCTCGTCGCCCGGCCTGCACTCGACGACCGCGACCCGCGCCCCGTGGGATGACGCCAGCCGGACCAGGCGGTCCAGTGGGCTCGGCAGGAGAGGGGCGAGTCGACGACGACGGAGAGGCCGTTGGAGAGCTGGGTGGCGGCGACGGCGAAGACGACGTCGTAGGCGAGGTCGTTGAGGAGGCCATGCGGGGGCTGGTGCCGCTGTTGGAGGGCCAAAGTGCAGTCGCGGACGTCGTCCTTGTCGAGGAGGGGGATCTTGAGGGCGGAGGACAGGGCGCGAGCGAGGTGGACTTGCCGGTGCCTGGGTGGCCTTTCATGGCGACGATCATGGGCTTGTCGGGTCTATGATTTTCTTGTTTCTCCGCCATCTTTTTGCTGACTTTGATTGTGGTGTTTGTGAAGGTCAGTGGAGTCATCTTGATCTCGACGATGGTTTTGGATAAGTACAATGTGGTGTTCAATCAACAGGTCAGAGTCGGAGTCATTGAGGGCAGAGTGAAAACAGAGCATGAAATATTCTACAGGAACCTAGTTATTTTTCATATTGCAAGGAAAAAAGAATATTCATCTCGCTTACAAGAAGATATGGGCTTGTCGGGTCTGTGATTTTCTCCGCCATCTTTTTGCTGACTTTGATAGTGGTGTTTGTGAAGGTCAGTGGAGTCGTCTTGATCGATGGTTTTGGATAAGCACAATGCGGTGTTCAATCAAAGGTCAGAGTCGGAGTCATTGAGGGCAGAGTGAAAACAGAGCATGAAATAGTCCACAGAAAACCTAGTTATTTTTCATATTGCAAGGAAAAAAGAATATTCATCTCGCTTACAAGAAGACGCCTCTCCACTTTGAGAGAGATGGTCCATGACTTTCCATGTCCTCCATGACATGACAACGATACTAGCAGTAAATAAAGGGAAATTCAGACATTACATCTTGTGGGGCTTAGGTTATGTCGGCCAGATTTACACTAAAGCACATGAACACCTATACATGAAGATGGAACTTCGACTCTGTTTTATTGGGCTTCCGCTGCGTGCTCACGCCAAACCATGGATGGAATGGGCCGATCTAGTTTTTCTTGGAAGGCAACGGAACAAAGTGCCGGTACTCCGAGAGGGCCCAGGTGGGAAAGATGTTTCTGTAGGCCGAGTAGTGCAGCATGCAGTTCCTCATGAACACACCCATCAGCTCCTGTCAATGTAAAGAAGCATGTCAGCAATTGAACGTCACTGATAGTTTCCATTTATAGTTTCTCCGAACGCCGTAAATTTAATGAGACCGAGACGTGCCTGTTGAGGGAAATCGCCATCATCCAGTTGACCGTTAATCAGGATCTTCGCGCCACGGTGAATAGGCGTGGGATCTCTCTCGACCTAATCAAAGCGTCGCCACAAATGTTAATTTTTGTTCCGGAGTAGTGCAAAAAGTTTGTAACATTTTCACCAGCGGTTTAAGAACTGACCTGCCCAGCATGGATCAAACCCATTATGGCCAGTGACGTATGTATCAAGTTTGTGTGACCAAGAGGCTTGTAAACCTGCCACAAAGAACACAAATCATCCAGTCAGTCAAAAGAGAAGTGATGGAACAAACTGTCCAAACACTGGGAAGACGAGAGAAACAGAGACAGAGACAGACGAATTCCTAAGTGAAGAGGAAACTGATTGAAAACAACCTTTGTGGGGCATGAAAGGTAGTTCTCTCCCCAGCCGCCATCTTCATTCTGAGCGTTGAGCAGAAATTCAACCCCTCTGCGCACAGCTTCACAGTTTTCATAAGTCTTGCCGACAGCCTCCAGGCCAACCAGCGCAAACCAAGTGCCATAAATGAAGCAAATGCCCCAATTGCCATACCTGCATAAGGGGTTTGATTCGGTTTATCTCCGTTGGACCATTTCTAACCTTAAACTGGTAAAATTTCACACATCTAATGATCCAGAGATAAAACATACCACGAACCGTCAGGCTTTTGAATGTCTAGAATGAACTGAGTAGCATTCACAATGAACCTGTCGATCTCCTTCTTCCTGTGCCCAGGGTGTAACTTCCTAACAGAAGTAATGCCTGGATTGAAGATGAAGTACACTCCACGTACCTATATCAAATTTGATTAATCATCAGGGAAAGTCGCAAAGCCAAAGACAATCCACAATTTATAGATGTCTATACTTTACTTACTCGTACTCAATGACAAGGTCCTCAAGAAACTCCACTGGGTTAAGCAACTGATGAAGAAACAAGTAGAAGAAAGATTACTATCTGATAGCTAGGGAACCCCAGAGAAATTTGAAAGGAAAATTTAAGAAAGTCGAGCAAATACCTCCAGCCATGATCCAGCTCCTGATGGCTCCCAGGCTGACATACCCCCATTCTTCTTGTTCTGTACAATTTTTTGATGCTTATTAGCGACACTGACGCATGTCCAATGTCCACAGACGGAGGACTATGGAGGATTAAGCAGAATTTCTATTTTCACACACGCTCCTCCCCCTTCTTAAACATAGATCAGTTGTAAATTGCAATGCAACTCATTTATTACCTGTAAAGAGAGGATGACATTGACAGCATCATATAGCTTTTCAGGTTCCATCCTTTGTCCAACAATTTCCGGCGGCATCATAGCGAAAAGTAGGAGACACTGGAAGGAAAGAGAACTCAGTTAGGAATAGCCAATTGGATGAAGACCGGTATTCAATCTGAACACTGGAGAAAAAATTATTCACCTTCATGCTTTCTGGCTGTGCAATCCGAAACTTGCCATCCATGATCTTTGTCTGAGAAAGCCCATGCTCCTTTTGAAATGTGACGGTACATTTTCTTCAAGTCGCCAGAGGGGTTTCGGTCGATCTTTTCGAATTACAGACAAAACAGTTTCAGTCAAATTTATGAGGAACGAGAGAAGCTGAGAAAACTCCTCAACTATTTTGAAGAAATAGCTCAAGGACTAACACACACCTGAGATTCCTTCAGAAATTCATGTCCTTTCTTAAGGACGGGGCCAATTTCATCAATGAGATCGCTAGCAAGCAACGCCTGAAGGCTGAGACCACAATCCCACACTTGACTTCCAAAGCTCTGCAACAATTGGAAAGTGTTAAATTCTCGACAATTTCAGTAGCTTTTTTATGTTAAGAAACCAAGAGGCTAAAGATTTGCCTTTTTATGACTTGTTTTCAGTAGCCATAAAGACAAACCTGCATCTTAATTCCATCTTCCCCAACCCAGACATAATCTGCGACTCTGGATAGATGCTTCTTAAAAGCTTCCCCATTTGGATCCTCGACCCAACAAGCAAGCATCATCAATGGCTGTTCAATTCAATTGGATAGCAGAGTATTAGAAACACCACACATGTCGTTGCGCATAACTTATCAGAAACCATTTGACTCTTTTAATATTGGTACTGGCATTACCTTTTCCACACAACCGATGGTAATGTATCTGCTGTTTTCATCCTCATAATGAATATGCTCCATCGTTTTTTTAATGGCAATATCCCTAATCTTCTTGAATGGCCACCGATTGAGAAGAGGCTCGGTGCCAAAGTAGAGAGTCCCACATGAGGGTCTGCAATTTCGTGTGAGGATAGTGTGCATCTTCCTGAAACAACCATCGGAATCCTTTCAGAACACCCGTGCGATTACATCACAATTTGATCATTTGACAAAACAAGCGATCTATCAAACTTACTGCTGCATAAGTGGCGGATTCTCCACCACGAGATCTGATCATAAGGTTCATTGTAGATTTCTTCTCTGATTTGCTTGATGAGAGGGGTGATGGGACCGACGAACTTCTTCCGTACAGGTACGACATGGGCATGTAAGTCAGACGACAGTAGCAGAACATTTCCGCTGCAATAAAGGTTACGGCGCAAACAAGAATCAGAACAAGCAAGCCTCAGTCAAGATTACACGACAAAGCCAATTCAGCATCAAATAGAAGGAAACAGAATCCTCTGGTCAGATCGGGAAAGTATAAGAAAGTTCGCTCGGGCATTAAGCCAAGCAAGTTGCATACCCGGACTCATGAATGAAGGGAAGTCCCAAAACTCCGGGGGCATTGGGTGAGATCCAACCCATTCATAACAGCCAATGATCTACAAGGAAGATGTCCAAGTCCAACCGTTAAAAACCAGTGCAATTTATGCAGTTTCACTCAAACGGAACGAGGTCGTTATAGATTTAATCATGATCAAGCATTTAAAAGTACCGCGAGCCAAGTTTTTCCCCAGGAGGCGGTTTTGGTGGCACTGCCGTGGTCGAGGATCCACTTCCTCCCTCTCTCACAAGCATTGTCGAGGCCTCCATCAGGACCTTCACCGAGGAGACGCATGCAGACATAGTTGAGGACCGTCCCGATCATCGTGCTGTGGCCTTCGATGTGCAATCCCCAGCCACCATCTTCGTTCTGCAACGCGCGCGCGCACAAACAATCATTTTCAGCAACTTAAGCTCAATGTAACACAGTCTTACTCCATATCTAGCAGCTTTAACAACCTCGTAAAACAGAGGCCGATCGTTCTTAGATGTTCAACGTTACCTGATAGTAAATGTAGCGGAGGATTTCCCTGCGATGCTCGGCATGGAAAATGGTGTTGAGATGTCCGGTCACGTACAGACTCATGACCTGCAAAATCGCGAATAGCAGATCCCGATCATCACAATGAACAATTAAAACAAAAAGTAAAAAAGGTACGACTTTACGACGCGAATCGTTCGGTCGAAGAAACCAATCGGTCGACGGATAATCACCAGGGGAGGGAAGTAGAAGGCGATGGGGCCGGCGTTCTCGGCGGGCCAGTGTCCATGGCTGGACTGCAGAGCCGACCAGAAGCTGACGGACCTCCGGACGGCGGCCGTCGCCTTCTCGTAGGTGATCTCCTCGCCATCCTCGATCTTCACCGGAGGGATCGTCTGCTTGAAGTTCTTCTCCCTCAGGAACTGCAAACGGGCAGAAAAAAAAAAAAGACCGCCAAATTAAACGGACGTTGAAAAAAAGTCAGAAGTCAACGCGGCGTTGCTCGTGGAGGGTGGGCCCGTTAGTTATACGGATAAATAAACAACAGAACCAAATCTTGACCGCCTGATGTCCTAATAATGAACCCGGGTCCCACTCAAAAACCAAGGTCCAGATGAAATCTAATCCTGAGATAATGATTAGCCGACACGGCGGCGGCTGCTGCAATAGCAATGAACATTTGATCACAAAGAATCTGAGCAACGCCCAATTTGGTCTTAACTTGTAATAAAACAATTGAGCTGGCGTCCCAATTGCTCCTTTATTTATTTTTTTTTTCCCCCCGGTCGCGTCCCGGAGGATACAATCGTGCGTCCGTCGTTTCAGAAATCCACGACGAATTCTGACCCCCAAAAGCCTTTGTTTCCCTAATCTCTATCTGTGGGGGATCTTCTTATTTTTGTCCCCTCTTTTGGACCATGTTTTAGAAGCAAGAGCGAAATCCAGGAATGGCGCCCCGAAACTCGCGCAAAGTGAAAAGGTGCCGGTTGGTGAAAAGGAGAGCGTCCAAACCAAAGGCTCGGTTTTCTTGTGACAAAGAGGGTGAAGCAAGAGAAGAGAAAAGAGTGTCCAAACGAGTGCAAGAGTCATCGAACAGGACAGGACATCGGACTGGCTTGCGTGACATGCTAACGTTGTACGATCTTTTCCGACCCTTCTTAGAATCGTGGCAAAGTGATCAGGTACGGTGTGTCCAGAGCTCCTTCGTGCGACTGGTTGAGAGGTGATGAGCTGCTCCTGCATGTCATAAAGGTTTCGAGCACGGGAACAAAGAGAAATGTTGCGGGGTGGCAATGTTGACTTTGACCCAACATGGGGCACGTGTCAATTCACAGACCATATCACTTTGACTTATTGCGCTATATTACTCTTTGCCAAATCTCCAAAACGCATGACATGGCAAGAATAATTAATACTAAAGCTTGGGAATTATTGATTTGGGGAACTGATGAGACAACTTTTTACGGCCTTTGAATTTCCTTTGGACCAATCTAGGGTTTCCAAATTGGCGTGCCGACCAAAAACCGGAGGGATAAAGCTGCTGGAAAATTTGTGTTCCATCCAGCAGCATATCGCTTGTGACTCGATCAGAATGACCAATCCTTTCCTGTTAACCCTAGTTCTCCTCCTTTGCGGACTAGCGTTTGATGTACTTATCAATAAGCTCATCTTTGTTAATCCATGAAGTTCAAACCTGAGGAGAAATGAGGTAATTGAACAAATCGAGCATCGTCAATCAAACGAGGCGGCACCTCTTTTTTCGACATGTAAGTTTGGCTCCATCGACCTCACCATGGAAATTTTAGAGGAACCCTTACAGCCGATGACCGTCGACTGCTGTATGTGGTATATATAATAATGATAAGAGTATCCAGCTTCTTGGGCGGGAGTATCCATTCTCCAAGTTATTGAGATATTTCCCTCATAAAGTTGACGTCCTCACCGCTTGTATAGGTTCATCGTGGAGCCACAAAATTACAATGAGGCCGAAACGAGGGGGGGGTGGTGGGGATATCGTCCTCCACCGAACGCCATACTATGAACAAAGATAGATGAAGAAATATGTGAGAAAGTGGGACGTGGTTGTAAACAAGTAAGGAAAACGAGAACATGTTCAATCTATATACGACACTAAAAGGGTTAGGCTACGAAGGTTTCGATCGTAATAAGTTCTCAGACTAGTCAACCGTCGAAACGGAAAACGAAAGAACGGAACTCGGGGGAGGCAGACGTCAAAAAGGACGAACGAGTTATTTGATCGGAGATATACTGCCTATGGGACGTTCGCCGCAGCGAGGAAAATGAATTCTCCGCGACCCCGATAGGGAGAAGAATGAGAATAAGAAAGATCGTTCTTCAAACCCCCCGATACGCATCCGAAGCCTTGGTCGCCAATCGATGAGACACGAAGGCAAGCGCCCCGAGTGCAACACAAGCTCGGTCGAAGAGAGATAGAGGAGTAGGAGAGAGAGCGTGTGTATACTGGAAGCGCCAGAGGAGGCGGAGTGGGCGGACTTTGAAGCGGTTGTTGTAGAAGTTCTGGCGGGCGGCCTCGACCTCGGCCCGCCTCCGGCTGTGCCGGCCTTCCGGGTCGAAACTCCAGGTCTGCCGGCCCACGAAGTGTAGGCTGAAACAGGGGGCTCGTTGCCCCCTCTCGAGCTCAGCTTCACATCTTGCTTTCTTTTCTTTTCTCTCTTGTGAAGGGTAGGAGCGAACAAGGATTTGTTCCGAGAGAGATCGAGCCGGAAACTGACGAGGACGATCACCACCAGCAAGAGAACATGGCCAGGAGGAAAGTGCACACAATGCAGCGAGTGGGAGGTTTGCAGCACTACGCGCAGCGTGCCGTACGGCCACTATAACAGCGGCCGAACCAGCCCAGGTCGCAGAAGGATAGTGCGACACACACACTCGTGTGAGATACAAGGTTATTACTATACCGGACAGAACGTGGAATAAACAGATAAACGAACGTAGGCTCGTTTGCACATTTTAAAAGCTGGATCGAAGAGAAGGAAAAAGCGTCGTGTTTTTTCTCCTAGTGCCGCTTTCCACCGGCAAATTCACCCTTTTTTTTTCCATTCCTCAATCTTTTATTTATTTATTCCTTTAATATTTTTTGCACCAATACTTCACACTTATTAAAAAATTTAATATTGTTACTATCCAAACTCCAAAAGCGCTCATGAAATGCAATGCCTGATTTGCCACAATGCCAATCGGCCCACATTTATCCGCTAAACACAACAAATAAAAGCGTTGCGGGCGGCACTCTTTCATCCGTAACGGCCAATTTTTACTTGCTTCGTTCTTTATTTGTGTTTTTGTTCGCTGTGTTTTTCATTTTTTTGTGTGGTTGTTCTGTTTCTTTTTTTTTGTCCTATTCTTACCACTTTTCCGGGTTTTTCATTTTTATGCACTAACCTAATCCGTCTTTTCCTTTCAGTCCGTTTTTAACTGGTGACGCTGGTACATACAGGTGTGACTTTTTTTTTTAGTCTAACATGCGCGGTTTAATACATTCTCCCCTTTCTCACAAGATACTTAATCGTTCAATCTAAATGTTCCAACTTTGTGTAGCACTCGTTATACATTATATATACAATAACAGGTACTACACTGTCCCTCAAATATCATAATCATGTTAATCCTTTTTACATAGGTCATCCGGTTTCGGTATTCAATAGGTCTTACCTTTAAGGCGTTTTATTCGGCTCTGGTATCTATTCACAAACGGTAACTTAACCCGTTTTTTCAATAAGAAACTCCGTGTTTGTCCACCCTGCGCTCCTTTTTTCCTCTGGTGTTCGCGGTTTTTGCGTCTTGTACATGCGCCCCTTGCGGTAATCGGTCTACCGAGTTGGCTAATACCAAAATCTTTTGAAGGGGTGTGGTATTTCCCTTTGCGTAAATCTTAATAATAAATTTTAAATAGCGTAATCATTCCGTATTTTTTCATTTCTAATTCTTATTTCATTCTGTAAAACTTACCGGCTAACTTTTCTCCTAAAATTTTGCGGTGGCTAATTTATCCATTTCAATAATACATTTTTAAACTTTTCTTAGTAACTCATTAACTTTATTCTAATCTGGCATGGTCTTTGGGTAACCTTAATAACAGAATGGTAAGTTAATTCGTAATTTTTTCTTTTTTTCACTCTTCTTTATCTAAACTATAAGTATGCACCTTTTCAATTTCAAATTTTTAACTTTACACAATCATAGGTGGTACTATTAACCATTTCTAAATAGTCAAAATATAAACCCTCTAATTTTTACTACCCCGGTTAAAACCCCAATTTCATAAAATCCTAATAATATATTTAGTTAATAAACCATATTTCTGTTTTTTGTTCTCCAGACCCACAAAACTCAACCAGC
>JAGVVM010007758.1:0-21211 GCA_019149425.1 Psidium friedrichsthalianum
CGAGCATCTACGGTCATGTTGAAAGCAGAGACGCAGAGATCGCACTACACGACAGAAGCTAGTAAAATGCCCAGAGAAGTCGACCTCTAATCGATGTTCATCCATAGGTGCCCAAGGTTAGTGAAGTTGAATCTGGTCTTTTTCTTTATATGCTACTTCTGATGCCATTGAACTATGCAAGCAGAAATGCATATCAAGGGTTGAGACACGTATCGGCA
The DNA here is from genome assembly GCA_019149425.1 of Psidium friedrichsthalianum. Lineage (NCBI taxonomy): Eukaryota > Viridiplantae > Streptophyta > Magnoliopsida > Myrtales > Myrtaceae > Psidium > Psidium friedrichsthalianum. Next base: position 219 of record JAGVVM010007758.1, read on the forward strand.
ACAATCCAATTTAAGAAACATTCATGCCCTAAAGATCAGTCAAACATTCAGGACTCCAAAGAAGGTTCAAAATACAGATTGGTAAGAGATGCTAAAAGGGAATGAACAACGGATATTAGAATCAAACTCCTAAGCCACCGTACATTTCCCCGGAGTCCAGCTCTGGCTATAACATCCAATATCCAGAGGGCTCAATAGTCTACTTCCATCTCTCTAATATCAAGCTAAAAGAATTGCATCTCAAACACTTTTCCAGTTAACTACTGAAAATTACCAAACTTACGCTATGCTAGGAAGAAATCAAGTTACCTTTTGAACACTAGATGGCCGAGACCTTTGGGACTTCCACTGGAAACTGATGGATCTCGTCCATCCATGGATTCTTCTCTTTCGCGGGATTCACAGTACGAAGAGCCTTCCAAACAGCACTGTTGCACTTAAATCCCGAACCAAAAGCTATCTGCCATGTCCTGTCCCTTTCTTGATCCTTCCTTTGGCTTCACTGTAAGCGAGTTCATACCAAAGAGAGCTACTCGATGTGTTGCCGAACCGGTTAAGGGTCATTCTTGAAGGTTCCATATGCCAATCTGAAAGCTGCAAATTCTTCTCCAGTTCATCAAGCACTGCTCTTCCTCCAGCATGAATACAGAAATGTTCGAAGGCCAGTTTGAAATCTGGGATGTATGGCTTCAATTTCTTCTTGAAAAGCTTCTTTCCGACCAGAGTAGCAAAGAACAGCAATTGTTCCGACATAGGCAACACCAGAGGACCCAATGTTGTAATGTTTGTCTTTAGGGCATCTCCAGCCACTGCCATCAAATCCTTGGATAGTGCAACTCCGATCCTTCCTGTAGGATCCTCCTTTTGAGTTACACAAGAGAAGCACTTATCGTCTGCACCTTTGTGGGTCCGAACAGTATGCACCAATTTGTACTTGGAGCGCCAGCAGTCGGATCTTTTGTTGGATAGCAAAATTGCAGCTCCTCCCATCCTGAATAAGCAATTAGACACGAGCATTGATCTCTCATTTCCAAAGTACCAGTTTAGAGTTATGTTCTCCATGCTAATGACCAAGGCATAAGAATTTGGATGCACGTGGAGGAGGTCCTTGGCCAGATCAATCGAGATCAAACCAGCGCTGCATCCCATTCCACCGAGGTTATAGCTGATGATATTCCCTCTCAACTTGTAATGATTGATGACCATTGCAGATAGAGAAGGGGTTGGGTTGAACAAGCTACAATTGACAATGAGGATCCCAATGTCTTTTGCTTTCAAAGATGTCTTCTCAAACAGTTGATCAAGCGCGCCAAACATTACCATCTCGGCCTCCTTTCTTGCTTCTGCCATACAGGGGTTCGGAGGTACTCTTATTACAGCCTCTGGGAGATAAGTTGACTCCCCTAGTCCCGACCTCTCAAGAATCTTCCTTTGAAACTCAAGATTCTCTTCAGTGAATGCACCCGTCAATTGCGATCTCTCCATGAAAATCTGCCTAGAGCATTTCCTTTCACTGTCTGGCTTATGACAAGAGAAATCGACTAGATAAACAGGTTGAGGGCGTGTGAGGAAGTAAAGGGTAGACAGGAACACAAGAAGGGTCGAACATAGGATCACCGAGATGAGATTGAACTGCAGATGATCCCAAAGGTCATAGACGTCCTGTATCGAGAATGTGGAGAGTTGTGCAGCAATGACAACAATGAGAGGGGTCAAAAAGAGGTACATTCCATGGGTTATGAGATGATGATATCCGAGCTTCACATACTTCAGTTTCACTGATTGCTTGAAATCAGGGAGCTTCCTAGAAGAGGACTCTTGGATCAACGGCTCATTCAGATTCGAAGACGACATCTTGTTCACTTTTTGGGGGGAAATTAAGAGACTCAAATGAGCTCCAAAGTCTACACTGACTCAAACTGAATGCCACAGTGAAATTAGCTGTGGACACTCCCCAAGAAAGAGACTTTCAAGCAAAACACCCCCACATGATTGCGAAAGATTACACTATCACTTTGAATCAAGAGAGTGGCAATGGCAAAGGTACCAGAGAGAGAGAGAGAGAGTCAAAATGCGAACTTTCCCAACAGACAACCGCAGAAACGCAGCGAAGCAGCTTCAATCCCTGCAAATATCGAGAACCCCATCATACACAGAGATCTAGCAATAACATCTTCCAAGAGAGAACAAAACGGAGCAAGCAAATCAACGTGATTGTCGACAAAACATCTCGAAGGACCCAATCGAAAGTACCCCAAAACGCAGAGCGTGGTTAGAGTGGGAAATCGAACCTCCGATGACAAATCTGACCGGACATTCCCCTTGTTCTTGTCGCCTGAGAGAAACAATGGCCGCAGAGAGAGAGAGAGAGAGAGAGAGAGAGAGAGGCGTAGAGATGGTTGAGTTTGAGATGTTCAAAAAGATGTTAATAAATGGGAAGTGCATGTGCTCTGTCAAGCGCAAGAGGTTGCTCAGAATCGATGCCTCATAAGCTGTCACATGCATGGTCGTCAAAAAAAAAAAAAAAAAAGCTGTCACATGCTCTACGGCTACAAGTAAACATTATTGGTAAATTATTCGCCTGTCAATTGAAAACATTGTCTCGCCAAAAAAAAAAATGAAAACGTTGATATAGATCCACGGGCACACGTGGCAATACTTTTGTTCCGAAAATTGATTTTTCTACTTCTAAAAATAATTAATTTTTTCTTTACTTCTTTAAGTAGCTTCAAAAGTAGAAAAAATGAAATTACGTAATTAAACGAATTTCTATTCCAAAAGTTGTGTTACCAAACAAATTTCTATTTCAAAAGTGCTTCTGAAATAGAAATCCCACTTTAAAAGTGTCATCATGCGCACCCTTACATATCTTTTGTATACAGCGCAAGCTTCAAAAAAATAATTTCCAAAATTACATACTTTTTCGAAAAATATATCGGAAGAACTACCTTTTGCAAACACCCTAATCAACCGTGGGGCAATGTGAGATTATTAATGAGGTTAATCAGAGTTGAAAAGCAAATAATAGACAAAATGAATTAGTGTAACACCAAAAATCACTCACACTATAACACATTTTGATATTAGATAACGGTCATCCTTTAAAAATAATAATAATACTAATAAAAGATTTTGTCGTTTTATGCAAAGTCACTTTTTTTTTTTAGTGCTCGTACGGAACATACAGTGTTTTCTTTTACCAGTAACTAGTTTTCGTGCACACGCGGGTTTAATTTTCACTCCTTCCACAACATTAGAGATTAACAGTTCTTTCTAACTTTGAATTGAAAATACAATCCATTACCAGCAAAGGCACTTATTATATACTACGTGGAAAAGTAAGAACAAATGACGAAGAAAAATTTCTAGATAATTGAGTACAATCAGAGTTTGTTTTATCATCTTTTAGCTATCAGTTTGATCTTCTGGTGCAATCAAGTTATCTAACTCACTTGATTATGCAAATTTGTTCTTTTCCCGCCCATTATCTCTGGCAACTCAAAATACCAACGAGAGATCACTAATGTGTTAAAATTCCATCGGTATCGGTGTGGTCCGAGCTCAGCACGATACCAATACTATCCAACAAAGTGTACCCTCGCGCATCGGGGTTGACCCTTGGTGAAACAATGTCCGGAAAAAAGGATGGTCGAGAAAGAGAATAGAGGAAAGACATGAGTTGAATTCTCAGACAAAAATAAATGAACATCAGCACTTCTCTTCCAAAAACCATATGAAGATATCAACCTAACATTCCTAAAACAAGATGAAGTGAGGCTTTTAAAGAATGGTAAACGAAAGCTATTGAGGGGACCATAAGATAAGAGAACACCTCGTCCTTTCCTCGGTTTGCGACACAGTATACTGACCGACCCCACTTTTGGGATTTGATGGCGAGAGGACAAAGCCATTTTGCTTGATTTTGCATTGAGCGGGGATTGAATTTGACCGTGCTGAGTCGCTCTTGCCTAATGTAAGTTGAGATCTGATAGGTCCCCACAAAGTATGGCCAACTTGGATCCAGCTCGATCTAAGAGGGCACTTCTACGAATCCCCAAGGATCGGACGTAATCCATTGGATCCTAAAAGAATCGATCTCCCGCCATTCATTAATGATTCACGAACGTGTACGAGTTACGCCATTTTGTGTTAGTAGGTACGGTAAAACGCATGGTGCCCTTAAAACGGTGAATCGGTTCCTCGATGGATGGATGATAGAAAATCCTGTCTATGAAAGAAGAATTACCGAAAAAAAGTTATAGACTATCGCACTTGTACCAATTCAGTCATAAACCTTTTAATTGTGGCAGTTGAGTTCAAATCTTTTGAAATTTGCCAATTCGGTCTGTTCGATTAATTTGGTCGGAAATTGCTAACATGGTTGTTAGTCATCCTACGTAGCACGACTGACACTAAGGTAAACAATTTAACAATTTCTTTTTAAATTCAAAAATTTTAAATATTTTTTTTGTATCTTTCTTTTTACTTTTGTTTCCTTCTTCTTCCACCAGTCGCCGAGTCTCGATGATGGCCGACCATAAGAGAGGGCTGGCCTTGATAGCCTCAGGCAAGGCTGAAGCTCACTGAATCCTCACGAGGTTGAGCTTGTCGAGGCCAGTGAGGCTCCACCTTGCCCAATCCCGGCAAGCTTGTGCCTCGCCTCGGGCGAGGCTCACCCTTGCCAGGTTTGGCGAGGCTCCACCTTGTCAAATCCTGACGAGCTCAAGCCTCGCTAAATCCCATTGAGGGCGAGCCTCACCCAAGGTGTCGAGGTTTGCCCTTGCCTATGGCCAATCACCGGCCATTATTGAGGCTCGATGACAGGCATAGGAAGAAGGAAAAAGAAAAAGAAAGAAAATAGAAAACATAATAATAAAATATTAAAAAGTTGAATATTTGTTAAAAATTATAAAAATTATTCACATTAGCATTGTTGTACCACATAGGTCGACTAGTATTCATATTGACAATTTTCAGTCAAAATTGATTGGAAGGACTAAATTAATAAATTTTCAAAAGGTTGAGGACTGAATTGGTACAATTGAAAAGTTTAGAACCGAATTAATACAAGTGTAATAAGTTTAGGTTTTTTTGGTAATTTTTCCTAGCCTCGTTGGACTTGCACCTCCTTCGATCCTCGAGAAGAAAGGACTGGTTTGGTTCAGCTTTACGCTCATTGAGGAAAATGTCAGGCATTTGGCAACCATTCCCAAGGGGTTTGGGATGAAAGTTGGTCTTGAGAAAGCTAAAAGCTCGAAGCCGGTACCTATCATTGAGCTTTCAGCGTTTGGCCAAATCCAGAGCTAGGGTGATTTTTTCTTCCAAAACTATCCTCACTTATCTTTCAAATTTCGATTTTACCCCTCATTTTTTTTTGTTACTTAACTATTTTATTAGAAAATAAAATAACAAAGGAAAATCATACCCTAGGCCACCTACGAGCTAGATCTACCATCGATAGCCGCCAGGTGTCCAACAACCTTGGCGACGGTTGCATGGGCTCACGCTACCTAGGCAAACATCGTTAGGGTTGCTCTACCTCAAGTGACCAGGCGGTTGTCACCTAGGTTCGTGTGGCCCTCACTACGGGTTTTCGACCCTTGGAGGCCTCGACCATGGCTGCCGACGCTAGATCTGGCTCATCGATAGCCAAGGGTTTGATTTCCCTCTTTTTTTTAAAATTATTTTTTATTTAAAAAGAAACATTGTAGGAAAGACCATTTGCAATTTTTTTTTTGCCAAACACTAGTTAGCCCAAAGGTTCTTTTCAATGCATTTTTTTACCAAATGCTATTTGCATTTTTCACCAAATGCTATTTGTATTTTTCCAAAGCCTCTTAGGCTAAAGGTATTTGCAGTTCCTCGAAGCACATTTGCAAAGCCAAACTAAATCCACCTAAGTCTCATGAAGATACCCCTTTCACTGACGGAGGGAAAAAAGAGCCGAGATGTAAGAGAAAGGGTTTCGATTCGCATTTCATGCTCTCTGTTTAACATTTGAAAAGAGGAAAAGAGAGGTTGTGATTGTAAATTCGGCAATCAGCTTGGGGTTTGACTTGCTATGTATCTTTACAATGTAATAAGGTTCGCATAAGTGAGGCATTTCTCTTCCATTGATCAACCCAGAGAAGTTGAACACTATGAGATGTCGACACTCGGCAAATGAAATGTGAGAACGGGAAGTGATCACGAGAGAGATGCAACCGCTAAAGTCTCCGGTCGGAGGCGTAGTTCAACGGCAATTCTCGTCTGGTTGCGACTAGACGTTTGTGCAAGAAGTTGTTCTTCGCAAGATCGGCCGATCTGGCTCTCTTGGAACCAAATGCAATGCCCCTAAGAGACATATATAGATCCAGGGCTATTGGAACGAGAATCACTTAAGCCGTTGTCCTTTTTGGCCGTGTGAACATTAGGGCTGGAGGCAAAATTTGTGCTTCCTTGTTGTAAAATGCTGTCATAGCGACCCGCGCACATCAAATATTCGGGCTTAACTTGTATAAGTGGCTTACGTGCTACTCCAAAAACCTTCAATTGATCAGACATACGCGCTCGTGCCTTTAGATTACAAAATTGATATCTTCCTTGGGTTGGGTCCTCTCGTGCACGGAGAAAAGGGCAATATATTATCCAAGAATACTGATTTAGGCCCACTTCGAGAGAGCTGGTGCATGCGAATCGACTCCGTCATAGTCATTGGTCATGTGAATTTCAAAAGAAAGTGCTTTATTTGGTTTTTGTATGAAAGTGATCTCGAAAATGAGACGAAATTACTTAAATTATTTTTGAGAATGTTCTTCTTAACCTGTAGTTCTTGTTGGTGTGTGCTGGAATTCCTTAATTTGTAGAGATTTTATATTTCTTCATAATTTATAGAGGATTCCTTTTCCTAAATTGTTGGGGGTTTGACTTGTAAAAAAAGTCCCTATGATTGTATATATATGAGTATATACAAACTTGATGAATATACAAAAAGAAAAAGAAAGAAAGAAAGAGAGTAACGTGTTTGACTAAGGACATAGGTATATTCCCGAGCCTCATTAATTCGTGCGTTCTTTGTGTTCTTTATCTGCTTTTCAACAGTTCTTTTATGATTGATGATAAACAACTGAATAAAGATAGCATGAAATTGCACTTAATGAATGATTGAACAACCGTTTATAAACAATCAAGGAACGGAAATAGAGACACTTAGAGTAAACATATGCGTAAATATATTTTTAAATGGAGCATCCCAATACCTACTCTCTATTCCTCGAAATTTACATAAATTTCTATTGCAAAAAAAGAAAGAAAAGCAAAGAAATATCTGTCTAAGTTAGAAGAAAATGGAATATAATGCTAATTTCTCTTTTTTTTTTATGGAACTATTTGCGATTCTAGAAATATCATTCATTCAAAATGACTGCAAGGTGATTCTGACACTAAGAATGACCACTCCAGCGTGGAAAATTCACGTACGTTGATATATTACATTTTGATGAATGGTAAATTTGTGTTAGAGTACTAGTTTGAAATTTTTAATTGATGAAAATCAATTGTGGAAATATATCATGGGTACTAGTTTGAAATTTTTAATAGAAATACCCTATTTTTAAATGACCGATATTTATATTTTTCTAAGAGAGATTGTTTAGTTGACACAAATTATAGTTTCAAATTATAGATAATGTATTTATGCAAGGGGCAAAATTTCCATGAATATCTCACTCAACAATGTAAGAGGTTTTCTTCATTGGTACTATTGTAATTGTTTTAAAAGTAAACTTCATCATCTAACAATATATTTAGATGTATTTCCTCTTTACTTATATTTCAGTTTTAAACTCTAATGTTTGAATTGTAGATAAGAACAAAAGGCAAAAGTTGTACTGCAATAATTAAAGTTAATGAAATTTGGCCTTATTCAATGAAATTTTCTTGATGTATAGTTTTGATTTATTTGAATAAAATACGTTTTGCATATTTTATCTACTAACAACATATGTATTTACTTTGTTCCACTTTTGTTCATTTCTTTTTTGTTAAGCGGCTTTCTTTATTTTTAATTACAAGTTTTTATTTAATTTACTTTATTCTTTTCTTGGTTAAAGAGATTTGTCCAATGGTAAAGTCGTATCATTCTATAATGATGTACATGAATAAACTTGCAATATAAAATTAGAATAGTCCATGTGACAAATGTGATGCCCTAGGACGTCACCCGCAAAGCGTGTCTTTTTCGATTATATGTTGTAATTATTATCATTAGCATGAGGAAACACAAGAAAATATTCACATCAACTCACGAAAAATTCCGCGAGTTTAGTTAAAATACATATGCATCTCCTTAATAGTAACATTAGCATAACAATATATTTGTGCAACGTCCAAACAAACACAAAACACACAAGTCCTAAGAAGGGCCAGCGTCACCTATATCAAACAATACTCGCATAACCAAAAACTTTCCTCTACAAAAGTTAAGGTCAACGCTACGAATCGACAACCTCGTTCAACGACAAGCCATCGCCATCGAAGCTAGGGGTCTGCCGAAACCCCTAGGTGGTTCAACAAGCTACTCATTGACCCGTATCACAAAATTACACTTAGTGTAAATTACCAATGATTCGGGTATAAGCATCTTGTGGTAATCACTACCAAATACCTAGGAACTCCAAACCGCAGTGGTGGAAGGTGCACCATCCAACTGAAAACTAAGGGGTGAGCTAAAACCCAGTAAATGAAATCTCTAAGTCTAGAGTAGGAGATCACCTCATCCCTCAACCTGATACAATAGAATGTTAATTCAAAGCAATATAAAATGACAAAGTATAACGAGTGCATGGGATTATTTTTCTTATCATGATATGTCGGTGGAAATCTATAACAACATTGTATGGGATTGTTCACTCAAATGCAAGTGGATAGCATGACAAATCATGAGGCTTGGCTATCACCAATTAATTCACTAATAGACATTTGTGCCCATTTACCCACACATAAGCATGTATCATATTCGTTATTTCTCCTCCCGAATATTCCTAGTGCAACCTAAAACGCGCGGCATTTCTATTACGGGGCATCTCAATTCATTGGGCATGTCGACTCCCAAGACATCCCGACATATGAGACATCGTCACCGCTAATATGTGGGTGACGAAAATATAAGAATCGATATGTTATTGAGTCATCCTATTGAAAATTTCAAGGGCATCTTTGAATACTCAAAGTTTTATATCGAATTGGGTTTGAAACCAAACTCTCCTAAGGAGGATAGATGAGGCAATTTAGGTGAGATCCAATGTAGATTGAACTTTCTATTCACTCATGGGATCCGAGTGGTCCAGAGGGACCCCATGGCTCCTCTCTTCTCGAGAATCCATACATCTCTTGTCAGCGTATGGATAGCTATCTCTCGAGCACAGGTTTAGGTTCGGCCTCAATGGGAAAATAAAATAGAGCACTTAACAACAAATCTTAATAGACCGGTCATGCAAAACTTATTGAATACAAAGAACAAAATTCATTTCAACCCCCTCGTGGCTCAATCATTTAGTGTCATCGGGCGTGGCTGAACCATCTACAACGAGGGGGTAACATTATACTTTTCATATTTAATCATTTATTAACAATACACATGATTATATCATAGTCATATCATCTCCCTTACATCAATAATGAAATCAACACCCATTTTCAAGAATCAACGTCTGGAACACATCATCTTTTCATGTGAATCATTTTCCACATACATCTACCTTGCCTTTTCAATGTTCACATGCGCAGGTTATCCATACTTACCTCCTTTCTTTTCTCATGCAGTACATGATATCATACATGGAGAATAATCGACCAACCAAATAATCGACAACGTGAATAGCGACAATCCATGAACATCGACAACCTAAATCATCGACCCTGTGATTAATTGACGACACTCAGCTAGTGCGTCGCTAACTAAGTTGAATCACAAAGATATCATTTACAGGTGTAGTTTCTCCATTTCCACATGTTCCATATTAAAAATTGCCATCACATCTTAGAGAAACAAACAAATTACTCCTAGGAAATCCATCAAACACATCATAGGTAACAAGTTTAATGATCCAATTCGAGTAAACACAAAGATTTCACATACCAACGTTGAAGCTTCCCAACACTTGACAACAAAAGTCAAACAAAAATTAGCAGAAAATCACTTTTTTCAACCAAAAAAAAAAAAAACAAATCAAAAGTACAAAGTAGATCAATCTAACTTAAGCCTCTAGAGTTTTCACTTACCTTGAATGAGATCTGGAACAACTACAGCGTTAATCACCTTGTGAACACATGAAAAGTTGAAATTAAAAGCTTTTAGCAACACAGTCTTTATCCATTTTATGGGATAAACTTCTCAATTTCGAGTTAGCCCCTTAATTTGTCTTGCAACTGGAACGTTAGTTGAAAACCCAATTATGACTGGTCCTTCGTTTCCTCATACTTGGACCATTTGTGTCCGTAGATTATTTCTGTGGAAAGCGTAAATTGATCCTTATTAACGTTGCAAAACTTACGTGTGAGCCGGTCATTATCTGTCGCGAGATGAACTTTAATCGCTTGGAGATTTGGAAATTCCATGCCGTTATTGCTTTTCTTGTACAACACGAATAGGTCAATGCTTTATTCACCGTCTCATGAATTAGTTTTCTCGTGCTAACACATATTTAGGGTTTCAAAAATCAAACCGACCTGAAATTTCATGCATTTTCTGTTCGCTTCGCATTTCAGTTCGGATAATGAAAAAATGACCTTTTTTTTTCTCAGTTCGGAGAATTTCGGTTAGGTTAACCGAACTGAAAAACAACCCAATCCGCTCAACAAAAACAAAGAGAGAAATTGAATTGGGTGTGTTCTCGGAACATTGAGTGAAGTTGGCCACGGCCAAAGAAAAAGAAAAAGAAAATGGAAAAACAAATGGGGTCGTTGGTTCGGTTTATATTCGGTTCGGATCTTGGTTCGATTCAAACTTATGTACATCCAAATAGTTCGATTTAGTTCGGGTTTTGTCAAATTGAGCTGAACCATTGATATCTCTAATTTTAATGAGTGATCTCAAGGGGTCTAATCCCGGACTTGGGAGGCTAAAACTCAGGTGAGTATTTGGTAAGTAAGGGCGCGCATGATAGCTATTCTGTTCCATAAATAATTTCTGGAACAGAAATAGATTTTTCTATTTCTGCCAGAAACAAAAATTTTTGTTTCTGGTTTTGGGCCAAAATCTATTTCTGGAACAAATTTTATTCCAGAAATAAAAAAACAGATTTGCGTTGTCAAACGAGTTTCTGTTCCAAACCTATTTCTGGAATAGGTTTAGAATAGAAACAGAGAAATAGAAACGTTGTCATACGCGCCCTAAGTGGGCGTTTAGCACATTTCAAGTCGGCGGTGGACATGGGGAATGGCTTATCACCCAGCCCATGAGCCCTCCAAATTTTAGTTTGGACAATTGTAAGACTTTGCTAGCCCATTTCAATGGAACTCCTATTGGTTACGGCCCCAGCTAGTCCAGTCAGGCTGCGGATTGGGTCGCGACCGCTGAAAAGGATCCTTTCCCCCTAATTGACTTGTCAAGGACCTCACGCTCTTTGGGATTTACTATGTTTAGACTCTTATCTAACTCCTTCTATCTTTGCTCGTTGATGAATGAAATTGTTTTGTTTCGACTGAATAAAAAAAAAATTCGGTTTCCATTATTCCTTCATTGTATCATCAATTAGGAGAATCGAATGATGTATTCTTATGTATTCGAATAATTTCACGAATTGAAAATCAGGCTGGAAATGCATATTAATTCATTCCAGGTTAATTCTCTTCATCCGAACAACTCATTACTACATTTTGTTTTATAGGAAATGATTGAATCGAAAATGGTGAGATGACAAGGCCTCAATCCTTGAAGAACAGTAAAACCTGAGAAGAATTTAATGCAAGAGAAATAGTTATGATGTTTCCTACATGAATTTCTGAATCATAACTGAAGAATCCATCAATGCACTACTCCTCCCAAGCTATATAAGTTTTCATCTCTAGATCGACTACATCATCAAATAATCAACGATTCGAAAACAATTTTCTAACCCTCCCATCCCAAAAAAAATATCATCATGTCTACGCTCAAAACTTCTCTGCTATCATGATCTTGTTGGTCGTCACCGCCGCATTGCTTCCAAGGGCTACATTCGCCGGAAACCCCAATTGCGCAAAGGGAATGACTGCCGATTGCGGATCTCAGCTCTTGCAAATCGTAGTCTTTGCTAAGACCTCTAAACCCACCGATGAATGTTGTCGCGAGCTAGTGAAGGTGGGGAAAGCCTGCAATGACCAATTCGTGAAGTTGATCCTCTCGACCCACAAGCCGCCCAAGGGGACGATTTCCGATCTCTATAAGAGGAGCAATGAGACATGGAACTACTGCGTTGCGGCTACCAATTCTGTATCCCCTTCAAAGCCCTCTCATTGAGGGCTATTTCTATTTTTTAGTACACTAAACGTGTAAAGTATAAAAAGGATGAAAGAAGGATAAATTTTCTATTGGATTCCCCTCGGAAATTGTCCTTCAGGGAAGCGAGATGGTGTCAACGGGGAAAAGCTGTTTTGAGAATTGGTTGTGGAGTTCTTGGAAAGGTGGTTTGAGGAGCTCCCGTATAACTATTAGGCAAGACTATGATTACTAATTATATATTTACTTCTGAGATATATCATATCAACTACAATTTAACTATGTTATGATATAATATTTTTTTCGATACAGTCATAAACTGTACTATTAATTTTAAATGATAACCCTAAATCAATTATTAAATAATGAAAAGAGTTTGTATATTAAATTTTTCGCGTCATCAATATAAGAAAGTTATACTTAACATAGGACGTTTGCAAATATAAAACTTCGTCCCCAGATTTCAATTTCGAGCGAGAACCTATTGAAACGTGCCACCTCTTCACCACTAAAACCTGCTCACAAAAAGATAACAAAAAAAAACTGAAAATCTTCAACAGAAAAAAAAAATCAATCTTTGCAAATTGAGAATTCGTACTTATGAATAATTTAGAGGCACTAATCGCCCATTTCTACCAGTAGTATTCTCTTTTATTTGATACATGGTAAAGATAATATTTTTTTTCATGCTACCGTATGCGCAGCAGTGAGTTAGACATCAAGGTTACGTTTCTTCAATAAAAAGTAAATGATTTGAACAATACTTTCCTAAAATTAATCATTTATATTCCTCAAAATAATTAATAAGTGAAATATCCTCCTCAAGTGGTGGTTCATGACCTTTGCCGCACTCCTCATCATGTTAGTGGCCAAGGCACCTACATCCAAACTCCCCACCTGACAATATCTTCCGCTTGAATTGGCCCTCTTGCGTGGACCATAGTTTTCTAAAAAGAAGGGGCATTGCTCCACTTCCATTTCATGAAATAAGAAAATAACGTTACAAGTAGTGCTATTTCACTTTTGTTGTTTCCAGCTCCCACTTATCCTAAATTGTGCCACATCAACGATTTTCAATAAAAATGGGGTGGAATGACTATTGTGAAATTTCATATGAAGATGAAGTTGTCACTAGCCTTGGGGTCTGCTAAAAATCAAGTAAGGTGTGAGAGTATACCTCACTTTCCAACTACCAGAGATCTCCATTATATATAAATAATAATAGTAATAATAATAATAATAATCAAAGAGTGATACCATAGTAAACACGCAGACATCTAAAAAAAAGATATCATGTGTAATTAGGATCTTCCTCATAGATATTTCTTGATTTTGATAATCAAACAAAATCTTCAATTAGGAATCCAAACCATATGCATATGAAAAGGAATGGCAACAAAAATTTTTTTGAATGAGGCTCTATTTGTTTTATGGCAAATAAATGGTTTGAAAAATATTTTCTCAAAAATGATCGCTTATAACACTTACAAAAATTATTGAATGAAAAATATCTTTATTGTTCATGAAAATGTTTAAACATGATTTGTTATCGATTATGAAAATATTTTTCATTAGCTAATTATTTGAAAGAATACAAACGATCATTTTTAAGAAAATATTTTTCGAATCATTTACTTTTCGTGAAAAGAAAGGAGCCTAGGTCTCAATCACCGGATGGCTTCTCAAAAGGAGGACACTGAAGACCTCGGAAACGAAAAAGAAAAAAAAAGGACATCGGTGAGGGCCATTGACCTCACTACTTCGACTTCGAGGATCGTGACTCTTGCCGCATATAGAAATGAAGAAGAGAACGTATCAACTTACTCCAATCGCCCATTTCAGATCACGCATGTACATTGCTCCATTATTATATTCATATCTTCGATCGAGTGATTTTGAACTGTAAAATGCCAAATTTCACAGATGGGCAGGTTGATAGAGGGGAAACCAAGTCACGGTGGAAGACTTGATGAGACGCGATGGGGGCTCGCCTGAGCTCAGAGAGAGAGAGAGAGAGAGAGAGAGAGAGAGAGAGAGAGTGTGGGGACGCCTTTGAGTTGATATATTGGTTTTTTTTTCTAATAATATTATTCACTTAGAATAGTTAGAGCAAAGGAAATAAAAAAAGATTAGGAGGGAGATGCAAGACTCAATTGCTAAACAACATTCCAGAGCGTTGGGCGTTAAGCAACTAAATTCTTTTCCTACTGCAATGGGTCAAGAAAAGGCCTGTAAAACCTCTCAATAAGTCACGGGCTTGGGTGATAAGTGCACCCGACTGATCTGCACTTAGACACTTCTGCATGATCTCAACGCAGTCGGACTCCAATGCGTTAGAATTTAATTTATAAAAGTTGACGTATACGTTGATTGTTAGAGTGATGTTTTATTAATTTACCGTCATTATCTTACAGATATTCTCTGAAACATGTGGATAATGATTTTCGATTTTTAATTCTCCCACTTTCAATCTTGTGATTGACAAACAAGATTTCATCTTCAAAGAGTACATGGTTGTTAGCGCTTTAGGTTTTGTTCAAGTTTAATCGAAGTAAGTGAAAAATCTAACCGCTAAGTTGGGTTAATCTACTTAGCACTTTTTGTTGGATTTGACGAAATCCAATCCGATTATGTGGCATATCAATTCTATTATTTAAGTAAATATATTACAAGAATATATTAATGATATCTAATTGGGTTTCTAGAATTCCTATTTTTAAACCTTGATGGATAGTTGAGATTTGACCGCTCTAGGATTGGTCCCATCACTCTCTCTATATAAGATCTCTCTTTTCTTTTCTTTTCTTTTTTTTTTTGAAGAACGGCTATCACATTATTACGCTTCCACATTCTTACGTCTTCTTCCACAAAGTCATTGAGAGAAAAATACACATCTATCTCAATTGCTATAGAGGAGAGTGATGAAGATCAATACCTATAAGGAGACATCTTCTTTCTCATCGGATCAACAATGGCTTCTTTTCATTTGGGTATGCCTTATTTATCAATTTAACATATGATGTCAGAGCTATGGTTTATTCAACGCACGGATATAGTTATAATGTTTATTATGATCTTTCGTCTCCTTTTATGATTGATTTGGGATCTTGTGACTGAGTGATCAATGAACTCTTGAAAACTGGTCTTTGGTTCTCAATGCTTGATGTCATGCTACACATGATCAGCTGAATTTGTTAGTTGCTAATTCCCTCGGAGATTCGTTATTGTGCTTCTGAAAATGTGGATTGATCATGATGACGCAAATTCTTCTTTTGGATTGATTGGTGCTTTTGGATTGGTCATACCATCGGATCGAGCACTGAGACGAGGAAATAGAACAGAAAAGTTAAGGGCAATTCTTCATTTTTAGCTGACTTCTACATCCCACTATGTTTTGATTTTCTTCCCCAAGATCCATTCATATTGGCATGTACAGAATGTGTCCAAGGAAGAGACAAACCAGGGAGATTGAGAGCTTAAAAGAAAAGACGAAAAGTGACTTGCTTATATTCTTTTGGCGATTGGGTTACATTAAACTTGTCAAATACGACTCTATGATTTCAAATGAAATTTTATTCTTTATTGCGGTTCTAAATTGTTTGAGCAGTAATCGGCCCAATGGAAGGTTATTGTTTTAAATAAATTTAGATTTTGATAAAACGTCATATGTTATGCTCATGATTAAATTCATAACTAGCCCAATGAAAAGTTATGATATTTAATTTTGAGTAGAATGATAATCTGATATGCAAATAAATTGCAAATATGCGGTTCATATTAATTCTGCCCAACGGTGATTTAATTTATTTATTATTGCCTTATGAATTGCTGATAAATTTTGAAAGAATCATTTAAAGTGTTTATGGTTGGCCCAATGGAAGGCTATAGATGATTCTTGGATTTCTTTTGGTAAAGTTTTGTGTATTTTACCTTCCATGTAAGTGAACTGCTTATTTTCAGTCTACTGTGATGATGAATTAAATCATTTATTTATTTTTTCTGTGGATTTTCTAAAAGGTACTAATGTGCATAATTTACTGATCTAGCATACAATCCCTGCTGTTATTATGAGTTATCTCTCCTCCATTGAACAACTGAGTGGTACACACTTTAAGAAGTGGAAAGAGCAAATAAGCCTCGTTCTTGGAGTCATGGAAATGGACTATGCATTATGTGTTGACGCTCCCATTGAACTCAAGGATGAAAGCTCAAATGAGCAAAAATTTGTCTATGAAAAGTGGGAGTGATCTAACCGAATATCTCTAATGATTATGAAGGCTCCATAACGACCGCTATTCAGGGAGCCATTCCTAACTCTAATAATGCTACAGAATACCTTGCTCATATTGAGGAGCAGTATGAGGGCACTTCCAAAGCATAGGCAACTGCTCTTATTTCCAAAATGATTACCCTTAAGTATAATGGAATCAATGGTGTTCGTGAGCACATTATGTGGATGAATGATATGGCTACTCAACTTAAGTCCTTGGATATGGAAATCTCTGAAGGTTTCCTTGTTCACTTTATTATGACACCTCTTCCAACACAGTTTGGTCCTTGTAAGATCAATTATAATACAAAAGAGAAATGGACAATGAACGAGCTGATTTCTATGTGTGTCCAAGAAGAAGAGAGGCTGAAGTCTGAACAACCTAACTACGCTCATGTAATTATCTTTGGAAAGATACATGGCAAGAGTTGCAATTAAGGAAACAAGGGTACTCATGACCCTATAATTAAAAAGGCAGGTCCTTCTCGTCAAAAGGACCAAGTGGTCCTAAGTGTCATTTCTATAGAGATAAGGACATGTGAGGAAACGAATGCTCAAAATTCCGACACTGGCTGGAGAAGAAAGATCATATTTTAATAAGTTATGTTTGTTATGAGTCATATATCATTGATGCTCTTTAAATACATAGTGGATTGATATGGTGCAACTCTACGCATAACTAATTTGTTGCAAGGATTCCTTTCAAAGAGCAATCTAAATAGGGAAGACCATAACATTGTCATGGAAATGGAGAAAACGTTCCAGTTGAAGAGTTAGGCACTCTCCATTTGGTGTTCGAGGGTGGTTTCCATTTGGATTTAGTTGATATTGTTTATATTCTCAATATTACTAGAAATTTTTCGTGTTTCAAAACTTGACGCTTATGGATAGTCATTTAATTTTGAGAATAAAAGTTGCTCCATTTTCATATGATGTGGTTATGGTCCATTAGAGGGAAACCCCTACAAACTATGTTTAGATTCTTCATTGCTAAATCATTAGTTTCAATGAATGTGAATGATGAAGTTACTAAACTGGTAAGAAATGGAAATCAGAGAATGAAAAATCCTCAAAATTATGGCATGAATGTCTGGGCCAAAATTACAAGGCAGATGGAACACTCATTAACGATGGAATCCTACATTCTCCAAATTTCTCTAATTCTGACACCTGCATTAAATGATTAAAGGAAAATCCCCAAAGGGCAATAAACATGGTGCCCACAAGGAGGATGGATTTTACAAATTATCCACACTGACATTTGTGGACCTTTCCCCACTCTTGGTATTAGTGGTCAGAAATATTCATCACTTTCATCAATGATTACTCACATTATGGCTATGTCTATTTTATCCATGATAAATCTAAAGTACTAGAATGTTTAAGACCTACGAAGCCAAAGTGAAAATCAACTCAAGATAAAGATTAAAGTTGTAAGATTTGACCGTGAAGGAGAATATTATCGAAGGTTCTCCAACACAAGTTATAATCCTAGTGCTTTTGCTTTATTTTTTTCAGCAATTAGCATAGTTGCTCAGTACACAATGCCGGGTGCTCCCCAACAAAATGGTGTTGCTGAATGATGAAATCATACTTTAATGGATATGTGTGTGAAGTATGACATGCCATTGCACTATACTAGGTAATCTTGGGTTGAAGCTCTTAAAACAGCCGTGCATATCCTTAATCGGTTCCTAGTAAATCCATGATTAAAACACCTTATGAACTATAAACAAAAGAAAATTTAGTTGGGATATCTTCTCTCAATGAGAATGAGTGGATTATAACGACACTTTTTTTACTTATTTCAAAGAATGACTCTTTAAGAATAGTCATAACTTTAGTAGCTCATTATGATTTGGAGCACTTCAAATGGAATGGTGAAAACAACATTTCTTAATGGAGACTGCAAGAGGATGTCTATATGACCCAACCACAAAGTTTTATGGTTGAGTTCAAGGAACACACGAAATGCAAACTGAAACAAGTACATCTATGGTTTGAAACAAGCCTCAAGACGTGGTATCTTAAGTTTCATGATGTTGATTAGTAATGTCGGCTTTTAAGAAACTGCAAAATGGAATCAATGTATATACCATAAGATCAATGGGAGTAAATTTATCATTCTAGGATTATATGTAGATGGTATATTACTTGCTAGCAGTGATAAGGACATGGCTCTATGAAACAAGAGTTTTCTTTTCCATAACTTTGGGATTGAAAGACCTTGGTGAAGCCTCTAACGTAATAGGCAATGAGATTCACAGAGATAGTTCTCGAGGGATCTTAGAACTATCCCAGAGAGCTTATATTGAAAAGATTCTCAAGACATTCGCCAAAAACCCTGATTGCGCAAAGGCATGACTGCCAATGCGGGTCCTCAGCTCTTGCAAATCATAGCCTATGCCAAGGCCTCTAAACCCACCGATGAATGTTGTCGCGAGCTCGTGAAGGTGGGGAAAGCCTGCAATGACCAATTCCTGAAGTTGATCCTCTCAACCCACAAGCCGCCCAAGGGGACGAGTTCCGATCTTACAAGAGGAGCAATGAGACGTGGAACTATTGCATTGCGGCTAACCATTCTGTATCCCTCCAAAGCCCTCTCTTGAGAGCTATTCCAATTTTGTAGACACACCAAATGTGTAAAGAATAAAAAGCATAACAGAAGTACAACTTTCCTATTGGATTCCCCTCAGAAGTTGTCCTACTAGTAGTGAGATGGTGTCGACGGAGAGGCGCTATTTTGAGATTTTTTATTTTATTTTATTTTATTTTATTTTGGGGGGGGGGGGTTTGTTTCTTGGAAAGTGGTTGGGGGGAGGTCCTGTATAACTATTAGGCATGATTATAATGAAAACTAATTAATAATATATTAATTATTAATCAGATTATCATACAAATATCAATGTTAACTATGCAATGATATAAGTATTTTTTCAATATAGCCACATACTGTATTTATTAACTTTAAAGATATCCATAAAACCAGTTATTAAATAATGAAAGTGTTCTGTACATTCGAATTTTCGCGCCATCAGGAATAGAAAGTTATACTCAACATGGGACGTTCACGCAAAAAAAAAAAACTTTGCCCCCCAATTTCGAGCCAGAGCCTATTGCAACTTGCCTCCTCTTCAACCCTCTAACACCTGCCTTAGAGAAGGGAATGAAAAAAAAAAACATCGAAAATTTTCAATAGAAAAACAACAACCAGTATTTAAAATATAAATTTGCACTTATGAATGATTTAGGCACTAATCACCCATTCTACAACAGCATCCTATTTTATTCGAGACTTAGCAAATATAAGAATTTTTTTTATGCTACCATCCAAAATTTGCTCATGGGCAACACACGTTTATTTCATGAAAAGTAAATGATTTGAACAACATTTTCCTAAATTAATCGATTTAGTTGCTTAAAATAATGGGTGTTGAGGGTTCATGGCCTTTGCTGCGCTCCTTATCACGATAGTGGCCGAGACATCTACACTCCAAACTCCCCATATGACAATGGCTTTACTCGGAAACAGTTCGCATGCACGGACCTTAGTTGCAATAGGAGGGGGCCCATTGCTCTCTTCCATTTCACAAATAAGTAGAATAACATTAAAAGTGTTGGTACTTCACTTTCTCGTTTTCGGCTCCCACTTATCCTATACTATTCCACATAAGCAATTTTTTATACTAATTGGCTAGAATGACTACATTAGGAAATTCCACATGAAGATGGAGTTGTCACTAACCTATTTGGCATTTAGAAAACAACTTATGAGAATATACCTCACTTTTCATGCAGCCAGAGATCTTCATTATAAAAAGTTAATCAAAGAGTGATACTATTGCGGGGTGGTTCATACTCTCCATGTAAAAAAAAACACACTCCATCTTTTTACTTTCTATGTAATCTAAAATCCTATATTGGAAAATATTTTTTTTTTCAATTTTCAAATCATCCAAACCTTCCACAATTTAAATTTTTTTATACGTAGATTTCATGAAAGTTTTATTAACTTAATTTTAAGAGATAGACAAACAGTTCCTTATAGGCCTTGGTCGCCGTTGACTCCAACAGTATTTCTTGATAAGTGCATAAAATTATATTCTAAAAAAACACAAAATATACCCATAACAAAGTATTTGCAAATATAAAATTGCAATTTCGAAGATTAGGCACTAATCGACCATTTCTAACATCAAGTGCTATTTTAGTACGAAGACTCAGCAAATATAATTTTTTTTAATTCTACATCCAAAATATGTTCAT
>JAGVVM010007759.1:0-19507 GCA_019149425.1 Psidium friedrichsthalianum
TTGTCAACTGCAGACATTGCTAAGTGCCTTATTGAAAGAATGTATATTTTTTTTGGACCCAGACGCGCTATGGAGTAAAGGGTGGCAGTGAGGCAGAAGGGCGTGTACTCCATTCAGCTGAGTTGTAGGAGCAGGGGTTGGGCTAGGGGACCGAGACATCGAACGGCTGTATGGCACGTACGCTCGGGCGCGGCACACCCTGTCGATAGGTCGCATAATGCACGTACCATCATGTAACTTACATTTGTGCGCACTGCAGCCTAAGCTAATCAAAATTGGCTAAATCCGCGAGATATTGGGCATAAGCTATGCTTTTGTTGCATCTTCTGACATGCTGAGCAGGATATTCCCTGTTTATATGTGTTACCATTAAGATGGTCCGAGGCTCGTTGTAAACTTGCGTAGGCCTCGCCGTCAGACGAGTAGCACCACCTAGGATAGTGTTTTCCTAGCCCTAGGAGTCAGGCAAGGGCGAACCGTACAACTTAGCATCACCCTTACCCTACTTTAGGATAGTACAGTGGTGAGCTTATTGGTCTCAATTGACTCACTTGGCGTTAGGTACTGCACGAAACGTCTTTTCAGAACGCCCGATTGTCAGCTAGTATGGCAGCATAGCTCCGTACCCTCGATACTTTTTGGACTTCCACGATGAAAGTGTGAATCGACCAAGCAGTGTCACTACATTCCGTTGGTCTAAAGTATGTAGCTACGAATGTGATTAATGCTACTAGTTAGCACGCGGAGAGGGGGGGATGCAGGCCGAGGCAACGTTGCACCACAACTGCTCTTGGGTATGACGCAGGTGGCGAGCAACTGATCCCTCATATGTATGGGCATGGCTGGTGCTAGGTAAGATGCAAGGTGTTTCATAGAACCTAGGTACGAGGCCTATTGCTGAATCGTCCCGTTAAGGAGATGCTACCCCGAATATCCCTCATCGACGTCCCTACTTACACTTTGTGGCATTTGGTGAGGTCCTTTGACCATCAGACCGGATCCGAGCAGCTGCTGCGCGTCAACCGGGTGGATGAAGATATCGCTAACACTATCGCGGGCCGAGGGCGACCAGATAGCCACTAAACAATAATCCACATTCTCTCAAAGCACAGGGTTGAGGCCGAGACTCGGTCATGATGAGACTACCATGGTAAATCTGACAATCCAATTCGGAGCAAACACACTGACCAGGAGTAGACCCTAAATGCTTTTTGAGCTGGTACTTGTGCACTGAGCGTTGGGGGGGGGGGGGTGGTTGGAGGCACTTTTGACTGTACTTATTGGAGGCCATCTTCCGTATTTTGTGCATGATGTAGTCTGTACCCTAGCGCTCCAAAAAAAAAGTATGCTCATTTAAATAGGTTTCGTTTTGGATGATATTTCAATCATGGCCCCTGTTGAAATCAGCGTACTATTTAACCTCGACCGACCACTATGCTGTTGGTATGCATATACTGGGATTACGGGTAGATGTATGCGTTGCCGCAGTGTTCTTGATGGAGGTGTTGACAAATTGCTCACGTGCATCTGGCCACACCAATAGCATGTTAGAGCACGAATCGTATCCTTGGTGTGCAGATCGCTGACTTCGTGGCCAGTGCTGGACACATCTGCATAACCACAGGTTGCGGGAACATGTTCAAAAAACGAGCCCGTAGATTCCAGAGCGTCGGACCACCATTGGTTTTCGCACACATTGGGGTAGGCACTACAAACCTATACCCTCCATCATTTTAAGTTCTAATCGACTTTGGGACTTGCTCGACTGGATGATTTGTCCAGTGGTACTTACTCATTCTACAGACTGACTCAGGTTCGGTCTGGATAGAACCGGGTATCGATCGTCTTGTCTCAGTTTGGCTTGCTCGACTTGGCTCATGCCCGGTGTAAGGAGCGGAGTGGGGGGGAAGGGGCATATACGATCAACTAGCTATTTGGTATCATGATGAAGGCTTCGATGCCATACTTCCCTCGTCATAAAAAAAAAAAAGGTTTTTTCTCAATGTTGGGGGGCCTGCTCTCTTACTCCGTGCATCAAAAACTGTTCTTGTGATCCCTAGGCAATACTGGCAACTTAGCATTTTTCCACCTGGTACGCAACCACATCTGATCAATAACAAAAAAAAAAAAACAAAAAATCGTACCCACCGAAGAGCCTTTATAATGGCATATGTGTGAACACCAATGCAACGAGACTTACCGGCAATAGGGTGCTTCAAAAAAAAATGTGATGCATAGTCCCTCAATTCTATACAATCTCTGGTTCATACCAGATGTGGGAATCCCATTGTGGAGGCCCCTGTATATGGCTAGTGAACCGTCTATCTTAACCGAGAAAAACGTTATGCCCCATTCTCTTTCAGTACGGCTCACACCCAATTTTGCGCTATCTAGTATTGATCCAGTGCGAGTCTTTGACTATTCCTCCAGGATGCATAGAAGTCTACGTACCCAAGCAGGCGTCTTGTCTCGATGGCAAAAGGGAACCGACATCCACTGGTCTACCAGACGCACAAAAAAGTCCTTAGGCTACTTACTTAACATCATTGTAGAACAAGTGGTAACCGCTCTTCTTACCTCCCTCCTGAAGAAGTTATTGTTAATGGTAGGCTTTTAGTTCTTCGTATTTTTCATTAAGGATTTCTGAGGAGGCTCACCATCGATTGCTAGATAGTTCGAAGTCCAGATCTTGTGTTGGGGTGATCAATCGTTCAGGAAAAACGATTGCCATGTTAAGCATCTATAGAGGCTGAGCTTGTACTAAATATATTAGGGTTCCTGCAGGAAGGGGGGTGATTTGAAGTTACGGCAATAGCGAAACGAGGATGATTTCTATTATTTAAAGCATCTCACATATTAAATAAATATAAATGATCATCAGAATGTCGATTCTTCGAAAAAAAATAAGCCTAGCGCATATATACAGAGTATCTAGAAGTGGCTCATACTCATTCCTACAGTTCACACAAAGGCAATAGGCATCCGTGACATCTTCGTTAATGTCTTACATAGAAGAACCTACAACTATACTCTCCTCTGGTGGTGGCTAAGTAGATTGAAATGTCAATCCGCATTTCTCTAAGGTGGTTTACTCATAGCATTAGCTTGTTGGCTAGTGCCAATTGGAAGCCTTAGGCACGGAACTTTAGTATGTCTTTAACGATTAAAATAATCAAAGGGCTTAAAAAAAAATTACGTCCCACATAGCGATGAGCTAGGCCCTCGATATTGGCAAACTTTGAAGATGATATATCATTGTGTATAGCTGTATGCTCACATTCGTAATATATAAAGGTATCTCATTCGGCGGAAATGTATGGAATCTAATTAGAGAGCTGTAAAGCCTTGGAGAATGTGTTTAGGCATCCAATGCAACCTATGGAATATGAACGGAGACCTAAGGATACGATTAAGTGCTGAAAAAAAAAATGGACGGTTTTATGTGCTGTAGGACTTACGATTATGCAAGCAGTCAGAATGGCACACCTGTCTATGGCATATCAATTTCGTGGTGACAGCAAGTGAAAAAAGGGGCTGATCATAGTGACACCTGGCCTCAAGAAAAAACTCCCTCTCTGCTTGTGGAGTAGATTGAAATCAATCCCATTTTCTATGTGGTTTACTCATGCCATTAGCTTGATTGCTAGTGCCATTGGGAAGCCGTTACATATGGACCTCTATATTGCAAATTTGAAGATGATCTCATTTGTACGTGTATGCATTGAAATAAAGGTGAATCCGGCCTTATTTGAATCTATTGAAGTTGCCTTGGATAATGGTGTTGTGCATCCAATCACCATGGAATATGAATGGAGACCTATATCTTGTGCTAAGTGCGACACTTTTAGCCACAAATGCTCAGATGCTATCAATTTTGGTGGAGCCCAAGTATCACCTCCTACGCCGACGCACTCTTCTTCTGTGTTAGCTGATACTGCGGTGGTGCAGCCCACTACACAGGCCTCTATTCAGCCACAAGATGTGTGGAAGACAATTGAGAAGAGGCCAAAATCACATCCTAAAAAACAAGACTCCAAACTGGTTTCTCATCGTGGTAAACAGTTGATTGTTTCTAGTTTATGTAAAGTCTTCCAAAATCCTTTATTTGTCCCAATTGTGGGTTCATATCAGATTACAGCAACACTCGAGTGACTCTAGTGACACTTCTGTGGCGTCGTCTGGTTCTTATGAAGATATTGAGGATACCATCAGTAACCTGGGTAGTGATGGGGATGAGGATCCTCTAGCCCAAGTTGCTTAGCCAAACACCCTCAGCAAGGCTAGTCCAGTCCAAGGGATAAAATCTGATCTAAGCAAATTAGTGGTGGCATCCTCTTCCTTGGCTGTCCAACCTAATGCTCACCATGATAATAGCCCCAGCCCTACTAGTAAGGCCAAACCTTCTTCTTAAAATAAGTAGGGAGGTTACAGCAAATGGGAACGCCCATCTTTTTCCTTGTACATATGTTGATTGGTGTGTGGAATATTAGGGGTCTAGTTGATCCCCTTAAACAGGCTAAAATTAGGAATCTAGTCAAAGAACAACCTTTGTTGTATTGGTATCCTGGAAATGAAAGTTCCCTTGTCTATGTTTTCTAGTTTGTCCTCTTCCTTGCTCCCATATTGAAGTTGGACGACCAACTACGATGGCTCTCCCCAGGGCCGTATCTGGCTTGGCTGGGATCCTCGGGTTGCTGATGTAGCCATTCTCTCAGCCTCGGATCAGTTGATACATAGTAGCCTTCACCTTTTATCTCTCAATATAGTCTGCTATATCTCGGTGGTTTATGCTAACCATACTTTTGTATCTAGACGGTTGTTGGGGTCTGATCTTGAGCTCCTCAGTGATTCTCATGCAGATTTACCTTGGCTAGTTGCTAAGGGCTTCAATGCAATCAAAGACTTGTCAAATAGAATTGGGAGTTCGAATACTTGGATCCCTAATTTTAATGAGTTCAGTCAATGCGTTACCGTGCCAAGTTGGATGACCTAAGGTATACGAGTTTTAGATTCACTTTGGTCTACCTTTTCAGGAGCTCTACGCAAGTAAAAGAAAATTGACCAGATCCTCATAATGATCAATGGAGGAAGGATTTCTCTCTGAGGCATCTTTCTTAGCACCCGGAGTGTTAAATCATACTCCCATGACAATCCGGATAGTGCCCCATCTGATATCTAAGAAGCCTTTTAAGTTCTTCAATATCTAGTGCTCCAACCGATATTTTTATCGTTAGTTACCCAAGTACGGGACATCCAAATGACAGGAACTTGTGACATTCTGAAAATTAATCCATTTTTGGGATCTATGAACAAAATGGATATTTTTTGATGCACTCTAAATAAATCTCATTTGAAACTGATCATTCTCGAGATCACTAACCGAAGGAGAAATGCTAACTAGGAATTTAAGTACGTGAACCTAGTTGCAAGTTGATATGCGTAACTCCTAAAAGCCGCCCATCAATATGAGAATTACTAAAGTAGCAATCGGGTGAATTTGGCCACGAATCGAACTCTGTGACTAGGTATTGAATTTTCAAGAATATCATTATTGTTTATTTGGAAGTCATCTCGTTGGTTTAGCTAATTAATGTTTCGCTCCGAATTATCAGGAACAGACCACTATTCGGAAAAGACCACTTTGCCCTTAGGTTGCGATGGACTCCTTGGATTATCGATAGTAATATTGTGGGTTTAATTAGAATTTTATTCTCGTAAATTCTCGCATCCGCAATCATTCTCGCTTTAGCCATGGCTAGTCTAAAATTAGCAAATTGCTAGATATTTCTTATCAAGAGTCAAATCCATCAAATCAATCAAGTCACCCATCAATCAATCATTCAACCATCCACCCATCATGTCAATCACCTTTATGTCATTTCAAGGAATAGTGCAAGTTTTTTTCTCTCTTTTTGGATGAACTCTCACTCTCTGTCCTCACTTCCCCCCATTTTTGGCCGGCCACCCCTCTTTCCTCTCCTCTCTCTTTTTCCCTCTTGGCCGTCCCTCATTCACTGCACTTGCCGCTATCCTGCCTTCGTCGGAGCTGCACCACCGATTACCCCTCGACACCGGTGACTCTCGACGACCTTTCATCGCCTTTGCTTCCCTTTCTTTGCCCAAGATCTGCCCCCAATCAGCCCCAAGTCAGCCCGTCCTTTGCCCAGTCGTTCCATCGCCGTATCACCACTATCGTTTCGCCATCATTGTCGCTTCATCATTATCGTCCGAGCTCCGTTGTGGGTTATTTTAGCTTGATTTTAAGTTTAAGCTTATTCCCTAATCTTTGAGTAGAATGATAGGTTATTCTTAGGATGATGTTAAAATGGGTTTAGGCTGATTTAGAAAAGTTTTGGTACAAAAATATGGGCTGATCTGGAAATGGGTACTGTTCACGATGTGTCCTGTTCACAGGCGACCATACACTGTTCATGGGTATCAGGTATCGTAGGTTGGAATCCAGGTGTCGTTGATTGAAGTTTAGGTGTCGTTGATTGAAGTCTAGGTGTAATTGATTGGAGATTTTATCGTAGGTTAAAAAAGTGCACTGTTCACATGCCAGAGTTATTGTTCACGTGAATCGAGCACTGTTCACAATATCGAGTTACTATTCACAAGCGAATACATGAGTTTTTGTAGTTAATTCACTTGAATTGGGAGTTGAAAATACATTCTTAACCTTATGGTGTCGTAGACAGCCAATTCCGATGAAGTCTAAGCATATTTCAACATGTGAGAGTGATTGCAAATCATGCTTAGAAGTGTGTATTTGAATGTCCGAAATTATGCCTTGAGTGATTGCTCGAGTTTGAATCGATGATTTCTATGCTTGGCCATGGCCTTGAGTTTTGAACTAGTTGTAATTGTACGAGTGCAATGTGGTGGTATTTAATGTTATTGACATGTACCTGGCCATTTGTGTGTCGGTGGTTGTCAAGCAATTATGATGCCTTGTTGCATTTTTACGTGGGGAGTAGTGCAGCTGATGCATTTTACGCGGGGGAAGGGAAAAATAAAGGAGTTCAGTTGTGCCCTGATGCGTTTGACGTGAGTAGTTAGAGTAATAAGGATGCCAATCTAATGCGTTTAACGCCGGTTGAGGTACAGACCTGAGGTGTGTTTATGCGGGTCAACTTGATACGTTTAACGTGGGTCATGTTATAAGATTTAATGGAGTGAACTGAATGTGAATCTCGATTGTGCTACGCCAATTTGAATTTGAATTCGAATATGAATATGCATGATATACGCAACCTGTTTTCTAGTGGTTAATGACTTGGTGGACTGGTTTTACATGTTTAGGATTGTCTTAGGGGTAATGTCATCCTGAGCGAGGATTAGGAAGCGAGCTTGTTGAGATTTGTTCTCATTATTGCATATTCCCCACCTTTCGGACCCTAGGCCGTGAGAATAAGTGAGCTGCCGCACCATTTTGGGATACCGAAGAATTTTGACGCTCAAGTGACAGAATACCCAGTAGACGAGGATAAAGTGTATTACATGTGTACTAGGACCATATGGGTAGATATGGGGGAGGTGTTTTGGAAACCCTATGTTTTTGTGGCATGGAAGTATCGAGATGACGATATGCTTGTTGGCTCGCTCCAGGGTTTTGACGTCCCTTTGAGGGAGTTGGTGATTGGGACTCTATGTTGGCCACTTCGCCTGATGGTGTGGTGACTAGTCCTGATATCGGTCCGATAGATTCCGAGGAGGGATTGATGGAAATAGATTCCGATCCTGGAGAAGAGTCGATAGAGTCGAACCCTAAGGAGAGCAAACGAAGTCTATCCGAAGGAGATTCCATCGTTAGAGGATAGCGAGATGGATGACTAGTTCTGTAGCCTCGTGTTCCCTTTTTATCGATAATCTTTTGATAGAGGTGCTAGAATAGTTGACCATGAGCTTTTTTTATGCATATGGTCGCCGTGGGTTTGGCTTGTAAGCCGTCTCTTTGTGAATGCTATGCTAATGTTTATATGAAGTTAATGTTTTGGTATGGTGTAATTGTCTCTCTCCTCTTCCCCTTTCTTTATATGTTGTTTGGGTTGCGTAGTTCGCTTCCGTTAGCATTAATCTCTGAGCAAATGATGGGGGACGACGACAAGTCTTGGGATGTCGCATCTTTATTAACTGATGGTGGTAGAATGTCACGAGCTCGTCGGGTTTGGGGCGTAACAGAACTCCTATATTCTGTCTTTGCCGATAGCTTAAACTTCTAAAGGGCTGTCTGAAACAGCTCAATAGGGATCTTATTTGGATATATCAAGTCATACTTTGGATGCTAGAAAGTCCCTCATGGATGTCTAGGAGGCTTTGTTTCTGGAGCCTCTCAACCAAAGCTTGTTGACTTGGAAAAATTTCGGTTAAGCACTTTCTTGGAACTCAGATTGCATAAGGAATCATTCTTCAAACAAAAATCCCGATTGCAGTGGCTTAAGGAAGGTGATTTAAACACAAAGTATTTCCACCATTTTGTTAACAAAAGGCAACTCCATAACAGAATTCTTTCCGCGATGGATGCTAATGGAAACATCTTGACTGACATGCCCACTATTCAGCAACATATAGTTGACTAATTCCAGGATCTCTTTGCCTCAGGCCCGCGGTGTGAGCTTCCATCCTTTCAGGAGGCACGATCTGTTATTGCTAACCCCCTTGCTACTGATCACATTCAGTTTTTATCTAGACCGATATTGAATTTAGAGATTCACAACACTTTATTTTCATTGGCTAGTGGTAAAGCCTCGGGCTCTGATGGCTTTAATATGGATTTTTTCAAAATGACTTGGGGGATGTTATTGGCCACTCGGTCACGTGTGCCATCAAGGATTTCTACCTATTCGAAAGTTTGCTCAAGGAGACTAATGCCACTATCCTTGCCCTTGTAGCAAACATCCCTAATGCAACAAGTATGGGGGACTTTGGGCTGATCTCTCTATCTATAATGTATTATGAAAATCTTGGCAAACAGAATTGCTACTATGTTACCGGCCGTGATTAGCTCCCCTCAGAATGCCTTTGTCAAGGGGCATAGGATTAGCGCTAATATTCTTATTACTCAGAAACTATTCAGTGGTTTTCACATTGAGCCTTACTTACCCAAGTGTGCTATCATAGTTGATTTTCAAAACGCTTATGACACTGTCAACTGGGAATTTTTGGAGTTAGTCTTGCTCGCGTTTGGTTTCCCAACTACGTTTGTGGAACTCATAATGGAATGTGTTTGCTCCCCCAAGTTCTCCATCTCCATCAATCGGGAATTGCATGGGTTTTTCTTGAGTGGAAGGGGAATTCACCAGGGGGATCCCATATCTCCTTACCTTTTTACCTTGGTTATGGAAATTTTTTCTGGTATCTTGAATGGCCAAGCGAAGCTTCCAGGCTTCAAATATTTTTGGTGATGCAAGCCTTCTCGGCCGATCCACTTATTCTTTGCTGATGATGTCCTTTTATTTTCGGAGGCTAACGTGCCACCTATCACTCTGATGAAAGTAAGGCTGGATAGGTTCTCGACCTAGTTAAGGCTATGTGCCAACATCAACAAGAGCGAAGTATACTACTCATGATGATCTACTGTCCTAAAAAACTAGCTACTTGCATCCCTCATCTTCGTTGAAGGTACTTTTCCCTTTTGCTATCTTGGCATTCCTATTATTGCTAAAAGGCTAGGCAAGATTGACTGCAACTACTTAGTGAATGCTATCACATCTAGAGCCCAATCTCGGTCCCAACATTTGTTGTCGTTCTGGACGTTTACAACTTATTAAATCTATCCTTCATGCCACTTGTGTCTATTGGGCTAGTGTGTTTATCCTCCCTATGTCTATCTTGAGCCGCATTAAATTTGTCCTACGTCAGTTTCTTTGGAAGGGACCAGGTTTAGGGGTGCGAGGTACCAAGGTCCCTTGGTCTGATGTTTACCTTCCTAAGGAAGAAGGGGGCTTGGGCATTAACCGATTACTTGATTGTAATTGAGCGGCAATGCTCAAGCACATTTGGTTTGTTTTCTCGGATAAAGAGTCCTTATGTGCAAATGGATTCACTCTACTTTCCTTAAAAATAAGAATTTTTGGGTGGTTAAAATGCTGATCATTTGCTCCTAGGCTTGGAAGAAAATTTTGGGACTCCGACCTTTATTTCTAACTCGATCCCAGTGGCGTATTGGTGATGGTGCTTCTGTTTCCCTCTGGTTTCATTCGTAGCATACGCGGGGATCCTTGCACACATTCTTTACTAATAGGGAAATATATCAGTCTGGTATATCGTGTATGGCATCAGTCCAGGACTTTTGTGATGAGTAGTTTCTTCCGTCAACAATTTTGAACCAGTTAGATGGCTGGCCTAATTTCCCCCCAATTCTAGCCCTTGATAGACATAATCGGCTCCTTTGGCTTTGTCACCCTTCGAGTATCTTCTCAGTCTCTTCCACCTAGGATGATATTAGACACAAAGGTAGGACCGTCAATTGGCACCAGTTCATTTAGGATCGTCACATTTCCCCCCGCCATGGTTTCCTTCTGTGGCTCATTGCTTTTAACAAGCTGCCCACCCAAGAATTTTTGCTGAATTATCGTAGGATTGCTGATGGTATCTATACATTTTGCCGGTGTAGACCGGACTGTATTGATTACCTCTTCCTTGGTGTAACTACGCGGGTTCGACTCTTTTCTAGGCGACTAAGTGCAATCTTGCATGGCTTAATAGATCATGGTAGGAACATCTCTATTGGGCCATTAACCACTTCGATGGTCAGCAACTCCTCCATTCCATTGCTTGTTTCTCCTTTGCAGCACTTTGCCATTTAATTTGGATGGAGCACAACCACATCATCTTTAGAAACCAATTCTGTGATGTCTCGGCACTTAAGAAGCATCTTTCTAAAGTTTTATAGGATAAGGCCCTGACCTTTAAAGACGTTAATGATAACTCTCACAATAGGCAAATTTTGACTTCCTTGGGTTGCTCCCTTTTAGTTTTGGCCTCACCCGGCCCGATTGTATAGTTTTGGTTGTTTTGTTTGGTCTTTATCCGCTGTTTTGGCCTTGCCTTGTTTGGTTGTGTCTTCTGGGGTCCTCTCCCCCTTGCTACCTATTGCGCATATCCTCCCGTCAGCCTGGCACCCGTTGCAACGTTAGTATTGCTTCGGGTGGAGGGTTATTTTTGTACAGGCCTTTATGCTTTGGTTTCTTTTGTATGCACTTATGATTAGTCAATATACATCTTACCTTACTAAAAAAAAAGTGAAGAGGATGTGGATTCTCTACCCTCTATTGTTTAGCTTAATTCTCGGAGTAAATAAGCTTCACACCAAAGAATGAAATCTAATTTGGGCAAATTGTGGTGGCTTCTACCTCCCTGGCAAATCAACTGCATGTATATCATGATAATAACCTCATTCCTACTAATGACGTCAAAGCTTCTTCTAAAAAGAAGCGAGGAGGCCATACGAAATGGTAACTTCTCTCTATCTTATAAATATGTCAATTGGAGTTTGAAATATTATGAGTCTTGTTGATCCTATCAAATAGCCTAAAGTTAGAAATTTAGTCAATGCTAACCATCTCTGCTGTATTGGTATTTTTGAGATGAAAATCTACCCTCTGATTAGTTTATTCATGGGCACCTTCATTTTATATCGCTTGATAGTGTCTGTTATATTTTGGTGGTGTATGCTAACCACACTTTTGTGTTGAGACAATTTCTATGGTCTGATCTTGAGCTTATCAGTGAATCCCATGCTGACTTACCCTGGCTTGTTGTGGGTGACTTTAATACTATCAAAGATTCATCTAATAGAGTTGGGAGCTCGAATGCTTGGATCCCTGCTTTTGATGAGTTTAGTCAGTGCATGACTCATGCTGGCCTAGATGATCTCAGCTATATGGGAATTTAGATTCATATGATCGATTTTTTTTGGAGCTCTTCGGAAGCAAAGAAAAATTGACCTTTTTCTCATTAATAAGCAGTGGATTAGAGACTTCTTTTTTTCAAAGGCTACGTTTTTAGCACTAGGAGTTTTCGATTATTCGCCTATGACCATTCAAATTGTTCCTCCTCCAATTTCTAAGAAGCCATTCAAGTTTTTTAATATTTGGCTATCCAACCCTTCCTTTGTGCCATTGGTTTCCCAGGTGTGGGATGTTCAGATGTCGAGTTCTCTTATATTCTATTTATGCTGTAAACTTAAGCTTCTCAAATGCCAACTCAGGCAGCTCAATAGGGATTCATACTCAAATATTTCAGGGCGTACCTCCGATGCTAGGAACTCTCTCTCGATTATTCAGGAGACCCTACTCTTTGATCTTCTCAATCAAAGTCTTGCGAACTTAGAGAAAGTGCAGCTGCACTTATTCTTGAACCTCATATTACAGGAGGAATCCTTTTTCAGACAGAAATCTAGGTTACAATGGCTTAAGGAATGCGACTTGAACACAAAGTACTTCTACCATTTCATCAATAAAAGGAAGCTCCACAATAGGATTATCTCAGTTATGGATTCTTCAGGTAATTTTTTGAATGATATGGCCTCGGTGTAGCAACATATTGTTGCTTACTTTCAAGATCTCTTTGCCCCCCCCCCCCTGAGCAGCATGAGCTTCCATCTATTTAGGAGGTACAGTCGGTTATTGCTAATTGCCTTAATGTTGATCAAATTCGGTTTTTGTCTAAACTAGTGTCAGAATTGGAGATTCGCAACACCATGTTTTCATTGTCCAGTGGCAAGGCACCAAGTCCTGATGAGTTAATGTGGATTTTTTCAAAGCTACATGGGATATCGCTGGTGCTTTAATTACGGATGCCATCAAGGACTTTTTTTTTTCCTTTATGGATGCTTGCTTAAGGAGATTAATGCCATAATCCTTGCTTTTGTTCCCAAGGTCCCTACTGCCGCAAGTATGAGTAATTTCAAGCCGACTCTTATTGCAGTACTATGTACAAATGTATTACGAAGATATTGGCTAACAGACTTGCTTGTGTGTTGCCAATCTTGATTAGTTCCCCCCGCCCCTAAAATGCCTTTGTTAAGGGGCAACGGGTTAGCAGTAATATTCTGATTACGCAAGAACTTTTCAATGGATTCTACATTGAGCCTTATCTGCTGAAGTGTACTGTTAAAGTCGACTTTCAAAATGCTTATAACACTATCAACTGAGAATTTTTAGAGTTGGCCTTGCATTCGTTTGGCTTCCTGGCCATGCTTGTCAAGATTATTATACTATGTGTTTGCTCCTCCAAGTTCTCAGTTTCCATCAACGATGAATTGCATGGGTTTTTTTTTTTTTTAGCAGTAGGGGAATTCGTCGAGATGGTGCTATGTCTCCTTACTCTTTACAATGGTTATGGATATTTTTATTCGCCATTCATAGATTGCTTGATTTTAACCATGTGGCTATGCTCAAACATATTTGGCTTCTTTTCTCGAATAAAGAGTCATTGTGGTGCAAATGGATACATTCTACCTTCCTCAAAAATAAGAATTTCTGGGTAGCTACTACTTCGAGTTTTTGTTCTTAGGCCCGAAAGAAAATTTTGGCATTTCTCCCAATTTTTCTTACTAAGTTTCGTTGGCGTGTTGGCAATGGAACTTTGGTTTCATTTTGGTTTAACTATTGGCATCCTAGAGGACCTTTGCACATGTTCTTTATGGATAGAGATATTTACTACTCTTGCATCCCACAAAGGACCTCAGTCTGTGACTTCTATTATGGGCGGTATCCCTCGTCGCTAGTTTTGAACTCCTTGGCTACCTGGACTGATTTCCCTCCTTCTCTCTCACCTGGCAGATGTGATTGGATTCTTTGGCTATGCCACCCCTCAAGTGTCTTCTCCATATCATCTGCTTGGGATTACATTAGACATAAAGAGAGGATTATCACTTGGTACAACTTTATTTGGGACCGCTACATCACTCCTCGGCATGCCTTTCTTCTTTGGCTCATTACTCTCAACAGGCTGCCACCTAGGTATTTTTGTTGAACTATTGCAGGATAGCAGATGGTGTTTGTGCATTCTGTCGTTGTAGACTGGATTCCACTAATCTCCTCTTCTTTGGGTGTAAATTCCTGGGTTCCCTTGCTTTATTCTAAGCTACCAAATGTAACCTAGCCTGGCATAATAATTATTGGTAGGATATGTTGGGATTCACGTAACATGTATAGGCAAAAATTAACAATAAACGCAGCGAAAATAAAAAAACCCATTCATGTATCTCTAGAGGTGTTGTTCATACGTTTCAATAAAAAATCGAACTAAACGAAGAGGGTTAAATGGATTACCTCTTGTAGCATGCTTGAAACAGGTTGGTCTAAATATTCTTCGGTATGAGTCCCACAAGCGTCGAACCTCTAGTTCAGACACACCACTAATCATATGACCGGAAGAAAGACGACGCGGAGAAACTCCATACTTGATTGTGCTAGCAATCTCGTAGTGACAACTCTTCACGCTCATGATTTTTCGATCACTGCAAGAACAAAAATGTAGAGAGAATTTTCTAGTTTTTCTCTAACTTTCTTGCACGCACTATTGAAAAATTGCACACAATTACTGCACCACCACACCTGTAACCTTTTTTGCAGATTAAAACTTCGGAGGTGCAATGCACTACGCGCACGATTAGGAACGGTTATGATCGTGCACTTTGTGCATTTTCAGCACAAATGTACGATCAATAACTACTGATCGTGCATTGCATAGGTCAGCAACTCTTGTTGACCACGTGCATTGAACTAATTGAATGCACTTTTTACTTTCTTTTTATTGTAATAAAATACATGGTCAGCATAATTGTGCTCACCATGTCCATTGCATGCACATCAATATGTGCGTGCAACATAAAACCAACATAAATATATATAAGTATATTTATAAATTATATCTACCTATAATTTAATAAAAACAAGATAGTGCGATCACATGCGTGCATTTTGGATACATTAATATGTGTCTATTTTAAGAGTGCGTGCATATCATATGCACGTACGTCCATGACTAAAAATAAGAATCAAATTAAATTCAATTTAATTTAATTTCAATCTTACTAATTCGATAGTCATGATTGCAACATATTTGCAATATCATATTTTCCATTCAACGTCGTCATGTATTAGTTAAAGTGTGTGACATCCCTAAGTTCATCACTGAGCTGGTAGTAAGACAAGTACTAACACATTAGTACTTTCCAAGAGAATTGATTATCCCGATCAACCACTACGTCCTACAAGCCATGAATGACATCTAGCAATATGTCATGGCTACCTAGACGATGTGAATGTTTTAAGAACATAATAAACCTGTCAGCTCTAGTTACAGTGTAATTCAATCCCTCTGTCTTATTACGTCTCGATCAAACAAAGGCCATGGAATATTTGTCAAGCCACCAATTCAATCATATGTACTAATCTAATTGACATGCATTTGTATGAGACATAAACATTTTATTCTCGGCTAAAACCCCAACCGAGAATTTCAATGCATTGTCATAACTAGATCGCATAGGATATCATACCTTACACGTAACAAGGAGACAGATCCCACCTTGCACACACGTTTGACTTTGTATGTGCATGAACTATAACCATCAAGTATAGAGATAGATCAACAGACCGCCAATATGCACGCTTGTGAACCATAGCCACCCAACGTACAAGTCAACACTATGCCTCAGGTCTAAGGATTATTTACACAAGACTAGAGCACAAACGATTAGACATTGACCACACTAAAAACTTCAATGTTGCTAATCATTAAATGCATTTCATGTTCAGTGAACTTGTCTGATACAAGCACCTGTGTTCCAACTCGGGTATCACAATATCCAATGACTCGTGACTCGTCATTTCTTTAAATATCCAATACTTAATAACGAAGTTAAGAACAAATCGGTGATCATTAATATCCACTCAATGATCCATCGACTAGGAAGAATTTAAAGATTCAATCTAACTGTGAACCCACCACACATATTTTTGATGTCTCAAGAATAGGTCTAGTCACAACTGATCTTATGGAATTTATTCATATATATAAATAATTGGGAAAATGAATAAATAAATCTTTGCCATTAATTCAATAATGAATTGAAATACAACCGAAGTCCCTAATATGTAACAATTACATAGTTGCTTTAGGGCATGTATCTAACAGGATAACCTCTTTTGGGCCATGCATCATTGTAGTGGATAGCATGTTCACTAGTGCATTGCTCAATTCTCATTTGCAGCTCTTTATCGTTTGATTAAAAACTGAATGGAACCATATCATCTTTAGAAATTAGAACCTTGGTGCCTTGGCTCTTAAGAAGCATCTTACTAAATTCGTCAAGGATAAGGCCTTGACTTTCAAATACATTGACGATAACCCTTGTAACAGGAGAATGATTACTAATTAGGGTTGTTCTCCTTTGGTGTTTGCCTGACCCAAGCTTTGAGTGTAAAATTTTGGGTCCTTTCTTGTGCTTTTAGGCTATTGTTTTGGCATTCTCATTTTGTTTGGCTTTTCTCTAGGATCCCTTTCCCCTCGTCCCTCGTTGCACGTGTCCCCCATCATCCTTGCACCCGTCACAACATTAGTGTTACTTCAAGTAGAGAGTTGTTTTGCACAGGTTGTTCCGCATGGGCTCCACTTGTATTCGTGTGCTTATGATTAGTTAATATACTCCTTACCCTTACAAAAAAAATAAATGCAAAAGCATATATTTTTCACTTGCATCTGGTACTGTTCACCTTTGTTGTCTCTCGTTCTCTCTTGGTAGTTATTTCTCAGGTTACTATTCACTCATCGATTTGTGGGCGATTCCTGGCAATTAGCCCGTTAGTTTTCTTCAAGACTCGGTGGCTGCAACTTCTCCTTGTTATTCTATCTGATGGGATCCCTGCTAGGTGCTCTCTTGCATGCTCAGTGTCAGATCTGGGTAAGCCTTGATTTTTCCTTTGCTCTTTTGGTTTGTGGTTAGCCTGTGGGTTTTGGCCGTTGGATTCAACTATACCCTTTAAGGCCCATTGTAGTGATGGCAAAGGTTAAACAGACCAAGGTGAACTTCGAACACCATGTTGAGATGAATATTAGATCAGATGTGGTTAGCCCAACCTCCAGCGCCACTGTTCATGCTTTAAAGGGGAAATCGACTTCAACCTCTGCTGACTTGATAGTTATTGGAACTTCTTCCACTCTAGATGGAGCCTAGCATGATTCCCATTCCTCTAGGCTTAGTTAAATCTGAGGGAGGGAGTCATCCAGACCTTGCCTCCGTCCATCACTAGATGCTTCACAGCCTACCCCACTCTCTTGGGCATCCATGGCAAAGTCATCAGTGAAAGGTTATGATCTAACCTTCATTCCCTCATATCTATTATTGGTGGTAAAATTGTTGTTAGAATATCGCCTGGAATTTTTGAGGCTTTAATCCAAAATGGAATGAATGCTTGGTTGGATATTATGTTAGGAGAAAATTTCCTTTTAAGTTAACTGAAGGTGTGGCGAAAAATGTTTGGGACATGCAACTATGTGATGTTATGGCTAACGAAGATGGATTCTACTTGTGGAGTTTAGAAGAAAAATTCCATGCAATTGCCCTATCACTATAACTAGAGTGCCTCTCATTCTTCAACAGTGGCACCAGAAGATAAACCTCAAGCTCGATCAACATGACTCACTTCCTCTATGGGTAAGATTGAGATCCATTCCTTACTCTTTGTGGTCGGATTTGGACATTAGCACAGTGGTTAGTGCAATTGGGAAGCCTTTACATGTAGACTTACAAACGAAGAAAAAGAAAATGATAACGTATGATCGTGTTTGCATTGAGATCAAAGCCAATCAACCCTTTGTGACTCGATTGAAATGCTGCTGGATGATGATGATGCTCATTCTGTCAAGGTAAAATACGAGTGGAAATCAATATCCTATATGCGCTGTGGCACTTTTGGACATAAATGTCTAGAGAGTACTGTTAATTCTTCGACGATAATTACTCTAAATAGTGGTCAGGCACCCCTATATGCTGACACTTTTCAGCCCTCCCCTCTGGTTGATGGCCAAATGGCCTCTACTGCTGTTCAATAACCCGTAAGGATGGCTGGAAGACTATTAGTAAAGGATCGAGCTCACATACTAAGATTGGCGGTCCCAAATCTGGAGAACATACTAGGTCTCTCTCTGTTTCCCCTATTGTACGTGGTGCAGAACCACTTTCTTCAAGTGCAGAACCTAGTTGTGTACTGGGTAGTCTCCTTGCTTAGATGACCCAGGTGTGTTCTAAGCTACTTCTATTGCCTCTTTTGAGTCTGAGGAAGACACTAGTGAGACAATTAACAATAATGGCAGGGAAGTGGAGGAGGATCCTCACCCCTTCCCCCCTTTTATCCAACCAAGTACTTGAAATGAAGCAATGCTTCATCATGGTGTTAATCTTGATCCTAGCAAATAGGTTGCTTCTTTGTCCCTGCAATGGATTAAATGCAATTGACCTTGAACTCAGATAGTAGTATTAGTCCTTCTAAAAAGGCCAAGCCTTCATCAAAAAAGTGATGAGAATGGCATAAATGGTAACTTCCCTCGCCCTTGTACATATGTTATTAGGTGTATGGAATATAAGAGGTCTTGTTGATCCTTTAAAGTAGGCTAAAATAAGAAACTTGATTAAATCCAACCAACTTTACTGTATTGGTATACTTGAGACAAAAGTCCCTGTGTCTATGTTTGCAAGCTTGTCCTCTAGTTTATTCCCGAATTATAATGGAATGCGAATTACTCCTTCCTCCTCATGGCTAAATCTAGGTTAGCTAAAATCCATAGGTTGCTGATTTTGTTGTTCTCTCTACTTCAGATCAATTTATTCATAGATAGGTTCGTATTTTTTGGTCCCCCAACAGAGCTTGCTATGTATCGATTGTGTATGCCAACCACACTTTCGTGTCAAGATGCTCACTATGGTCTGATCTTAAGCTTATCAGTAACTCTCTTACTGATGTGCCTTGGATAGTAGCTAGGCATTTTAATGCTATCAAAGATCCATCTGATAGAGTGGGGCGTTCCAATGCATGGATCCCCTCATTCGATGAGTTTAGTCAATTCTTGGCCCAGGCTGGCCTTGACGACCTAAGATATATGAGGCATAGATTCACTTGGTCAACTTTCTCGGGTGCTCCACGTAAACAAAGGAAAATAGATCATGTACTTATCAACGACCAATGGAGCAAGGAGTTCTTGTTCTCTAAGGCTGTGTTTTTGGCTTCGGAGATATCGGACTAAACTCCCATGATAATTCGGATTGTGCCACCTCCGATATCCAAGAAGCCTTTCAAGTTCTTCAACTTCTGGACGTCTAACCTTTCCTTTTTGCCATTGGTTTCTTAGGTTTGGGACATTCACATGTCGAGGACACCTATGCTCACATTGTGCCGAAAACTTAAGATCATCAAAGGCCACCTAAAACAACTGAATAAGGAATCCTTCTCGGATATCTCTTTGTGTACATCCGATGCTAGAAGAGCCCTATCGAATA
>JAGVVM010007760.1:0-22328 GCA_019149425.1 Psidium friedrichsthalianum
CTCGGGTTTAATCATAATCCGAACATTACATCCATATAGTAAACCGATGCCTCTAACACCGACACTCTTTACGCTTAACATCAAGTGGCCATCCGTCCAGGTATATATATCAGCACACCAAGCCGACAAACCAATTCGTGTCCTGCTCCTTCCGATCCATTAAATCACTAGTCGGAAAACACCCTTTCCCGATGCACAACATACTATACCAATGTGACTAACTCTTCACCCCACCAAATTACCCACCCCACAACTGCAACCTCACCCAAAAAACGCTGCTGCAGCTTTCCCGCAAACACCTCTCCTATGAGTTGGTTAGCGTGAGTATGTACAGTCCCACTTGTGGCTCGATGTACGCGACCGCTGTTATTCCACCCCCAGGTCGTAGGCAAAGCAATCAGTTCGTACCCTCTCATCCTTCTTCCCTTATTTAGCCTCCCCATACTACCACAAAGACCACAAACACTGAGGCTTTAGGCGGGAGATGAGTGGAGAAGAAA
This sequence comes from Psidium friedrichsthalianum, assembly GCA_019149425.1. Lineage (NCBI taxonomy): Eukaryota > Viridiplantae > Streptophyta > Magnoliopsida > Myrtales > Myrtaceae > Psidium > Psidium friedrichsthalianum. Next base: position 501 of record JAGVVM010007760.1, read on the forward strand.
TAAAAGAAGAGGCACCAACGAGGTCATGATAGACATTATCACCCCACGCCACAACACATCAACTGTAGGTAACTCCAACATTGCGTAACAGCTGCTGTCCCAAACATTCCTACACTAAAACTTATATAACTAGCCTGAACGTAAAACTACATTTTTATCGACAATACTAATGGAGTGAATCATTTCGGACATTTCGTGCCACTACATTGAGTGACGCAGGACAAACCCAGGTGGCTTCTTCCTCACTCAAGAAATGTCAACACAATTCCATTTTTTTGACAGGTGGAACGTTTTGATGTATCCTTTGGTCTTCTACTCACCGTCGTCATCCAATTGAGATAAGTGTTATACTATTAGAGAAAAGTAACTCTACAAAGTGTCACATGTTTGTGTACTATGCTAATTATTACGTATCAAAAGTTTCGAAAACGATCACTTCGCGTCAATTTTGTTACAAATGGAATAATCTACCGTGCAACTCCTACATATGTTTTGCCAGAAACTCGACATGAACATTTTTCTATAATAATATGTAGCTACAATGGCTCGCCAAGGTCCATTCAGATACTAAAAAAGAACTAGCACACAATTAAATATAAAACTAAACAAAAATTACAAATTTAATTAGATTAAAAGAACTTCAGGGTTACTGTGACGCCAAACCGCGTCGATTGAGTATGTTGCCACAATGAAGCCGAAAGGGGCTAACGACTTTGCATGGCTTCTCACGCCGTCGACCTCTCCAGCCCTAGTCGAGGCTTGGCTGACCCTCAAAGTTCTTTCTTTCCCATATCTTGGGCTAAGCCCAACCCTCGCCCCAAATTTGAGTAAGACGGCAAGCCTTAGCTTGGATGGATCGAGGCTCACTAACGTCCTCTTCGCAAGTATCACAATCTTGTTGCACTCTCTTCTTGGATTTAGTGTTAACATCATTACTTGTTTTGGTCCTATGATAGAGCACCTCACCCTTCGCATGCTCGTTCTTCCCTCGTAACTACGCCCGCCCAACCTAGTTTACGTGATGCCTAAAACCCGAACATCCGTTTGGTTTCCTTTGATTTTTAGCACTATTTTACTGTGCACTTTTGGTCATTGCACTGTGGTATTGACGAACAGTTCTCGTTGTCCATTCCGTCCTGCTAGGGCATGTCTTTTATCAGCTGGTGTCTTGTAATGTGTGTTGGTTGCTCGCTGGATGAGGCGTGTTGGCCACTCCCTGTGTTACAGCCACGGAGGGATGGGTCCTCGTCTCCCGGTTTGGTAACGTTTGCCCATTGCTAGGGTTTGATGTTGTGCATTTTTGGGTCGAGGTTGTGTTTAGATGGACAACACTATTCCTCTCGATAGCATTGCCCTAGCTTGGCTGGCTGGAGTGCGCCTGATTTTTTTTTTTTTGCTTGATTTTTTTAAAAACTTTAGAAGTCCAGGTGGACCTGATTTTTTAAATAATTTACCACGTTAAATTAAAAAAAATTATTATAAGTGTCACGATCAAATTGGTCCAATAATTTCTCACTGACAGCACCTTAAGCTGATATTTTATCTTCCCGATTTGCACACTGTAAGATAAACTGGCGAAAACTCTTTGCAACACTAAATTCGTGCGCCGAACACAACCCTATAAGCACACCTTTTGATGTACTTCTCCCGATTTATCCGAAATACTAAAGTAAGGAGCATACATATAAACAGTGTTACGCACTTTCTCTCTTAGCTCAACTGACACATGGTGCAATTTCGCCATTACTACCCAACACAAACTGGGACAATTTGAATTGAAGGATCAACAAGCGAGACAAATCGCCCGCATCACTTCATAAGTTTCAATAAGATTTTTTTAGTATACCTGACCTTTTCTTTTAATTTTATTTCGATTTCGTTTCACGGAAAATATCTTTTCGGTAAATATCTTTTTTCTATTTTTTGCTTTTGGATCGCTATGAAAATGATCAACGAGAAAATGTTTTCCTGCCAAAATTTAATTCAAGAAAAAGTCTGACTAGGTATCGACACTCTTTGACAAAAACTCTGCACTTGAGCATGAGGAACTTAACTTTTTTTTTCTAACAGCCCTTGCTGGGGCCGGGGTCCTGGACGCCATTAAGCCTGTGTACTTCGAGATTGGGCCCAAGACCCTAGCACTTTGGGCTGAGTCCATCTAGGCAACGCCCACCCTAATCGTTGCACCCTGAGACCTCAGCCTCCACACCAAGATTCATCGGGTGTCATCCCTCGATGGACTCAAGCATGGGTGCCAAAGGTCCAGGGCCCTCGTTCAATGGACCTTGTCTTCGGGGTGAGCATCGATATCAAAATCTCGAGCTTGAGTCTCGAGCACCGAGCCTAAGTCTCGGGTACTAAGGTCCAAGGCCTGTGTACCTACCAAACGACTTGACCCACCTTGTATAGAACGCAGGTCGGGTCGATCGGGAATTGGGCACGGAGCATCAAAGCTTTCGAGCTCAGTTTTCACGGATCTCAAGACTAGTGCTCACTCCTCAAGATTTGGGCTAGAGACCTCAAAGCCTATGTTGGGTCTTTAGCTACCCTATGGCGCAAGCTACTAGCATCCAAATAATATAATGCTTTTATTAGGAAATGAGAAAAAACAATTCTAGAAAATTCACGTTTTTCCGCGAAAACGAGCGGACCCGGAAAGATAGTCAGAAAGGACAAAGTTAGGGTCCATGGCTTCGGAAGATTGATCAGTGGGGCCCAATCACCAAATTTGAGCCAATTCACAGTGGATCCTTATACACAAATTATCATATTCGATTAGCTGGGTTTGTACTTTGGACTGCCAACATCAACGTCACCCAACGATCGACAAATCCTTCGGTTGATTCCTGGCCCGTTGGATTTACCGACCCTTAAGTGGTTGGTAGGATACAGTTTTAATTACAATTAAACCTAGTCAATCGAAATCCACCCCGCTCGTTTTGTTTTCAACATCTTTCTCTGGTCAAACTTTTGTCTAATTCATCTGCAAAACCAATGTTTTCCATTCTTCTGACCTGTAAGCTACCATTTCTAGATTTCTGTAATAATCTTGGAGCGCGACGTACTCACATTTTTTTTTTCTTCCCATTTCTTTTTAGATATGTTGTTCTAGGAAAAAAGAAAAAGAAAAAAGGAGAAGCAAATACTTTTTTTTTAATCATGTTGAAATGGAAGTTATTATTTCAAATAAAACAACATTCTAGATTGAGAAAAAAAGTACTGAAAATGTAATCTTATTAAATAGGCAGATAACAATCTGACCAAAAGAAAAAAAGGCAGATAATGATTTGTAGTTTTCTTTTTAAAACAGATTGCAGACAAATTAAAGGCATTTGAGATCGATAGTTTTGATAAAAAAAAAAGAGAAAGAGTCTATGAAAAAATTTCAACTGATCCACCTTTGAAAATCTGACCAAAAAATTTTTTTGACTACCAAAAATCCTAAATTGATACAACCGTTGAACAATTTTAATCCCAACTGATTACACTGTGACAAGTTTATCTTTATTAGTTTTTCAGTAATTTTTATTATCTAATTATTAAGTTGGATGACACTGGCAATTGCTAGATATACACGTTGGGATTTTTACTACCTATTGTATCAATTTAAAATTTTTGGTATTAATCCAATTTAACAAAAACTAACGAATGGCAAATTTACTCATGTGTACCAGTTTAGGTTTTTGACGGTCAAAATAATTAAGTTGAGATAATTTGTCCATAGATGTACCAGTTAAGATTTTGGGCGATTTAAAAATAATTGAAGTAAATTTGTTAAAGGTATATAAGTTTGAGTTTTTTTGTTGTATTAATAAAAAAAAGGATTCGTGGAAATTTTTTCATAAATATTTAATATTCTCTTCCTTTAAAGATCTCTCCAACGTTCGAACATGTCTTCTTGAAAAAGGAATTAGACCGAAAATAAACCAGGGGGAAGAGAGAGGCTGTAGGGTTTAGTTCATGCTCTCTTATTTCTACGCTAAAAATTATTTCACCGATCTCGGAGTCGCAAGTCTTTCTCCAGACAAACCCAAAGCAAAATCTGGATGGTTGTCTTCTTGAGTGCGAAACATATCCTCCAAGAACCCTCGAGCTCCAATTGCACCTCTGACGCAGTAAGTGATTTGTCTACATTGATCAATCCCTTTCTTGATCTGAGTTTTGGTGCTTGCTCCCTTTGAAGACACTATGTGGCGGAAATGTTCGAACTTCTTGGGTTTTTTTCCATGCGACGCTCTAAATCGACGTCTCGCGGTTACAAATTCCTGATCTTTGTTGTGTCTGGACCATGAGATGAGCTGAAACTTCTTGTGCAGAGGCTAGGTTAATGGAATCAGCGCACGCGGACGAAAGTTGGGTCATCTTCTCCATCTGGGTCTGGTGTTTCCAGCTCCCAAATGACCGAAGATGGGGCTTTTCGCATCGATGACAGGTGCCCTAAACAAGTATCGCCCATAGGGGTGTGGTCAAGAAATACTAGCCCCTTAAGCCGGGCAGGATCAGAAACACAAGTCCTTCTAGGCAAAAGTATTAAGACGAAGCCCCGTGGTTTAGATGAGGAAACAGCGGCTACATTCAGCAAAATAGTGCACCCTGATGTTCAATGGAGGATAATATATGGGCAATGTTGCCGGAGGACTTGCTGAATGAGATTTTGGCTAGAGTCCCACCATTTATGATTTTCCCGGCTTCGTTCAGTTTGTAGGCGCTGGAATTCTATCCTCCACGATAGTAGCTTCTCAAGTTCCATTCGCAAGTGCCGTCTCACGGGCCATGTCTTCTTACGTTTTGGAAAAATTCACAACCCCACAATGCTCGGTTTTAGTTTGCCTCTGAAAACATGGTATAGGATTCCTTTTCACTTTTTGCGCCCTGGGCGTTTTGGTTGATTGGCTCATCCGGAGTCTCCGTTTGCGCTTTTCTGGGCTTGATGGGTTGACTTTAAAACTTTAGTCTGTAAACCCCATCTACTCAGACATGGAGGACACTGCCAAGTATGCATTATAATCAGCAAAGGCAGTTGATCATGGTCGTTGATCGGACAGATCGGTCTTTTAAGGTTAATTGCAACGACGGTGATATATATGGCGACAAGTCATTGCCGACTGAAGTGTATGATTCGAAGCTTGACATTTGGTCTCTCCATCAGATTATGCCTGCAGTTAATCTTTGCTCATCTAAATGGCGTTTTGTGATTCTACGTTGTATTTGGAAACTCTCTCACCTCTTGGACTGATGTTATTTCGATTGGATAGAGGGCTGTGGGAACATATCCCCGCTAAGTTCCCAAGGTCCTTGTTGGATGGCTATTTGGTTGCTGGTACTCAAAAACGTTTGTTTCTAGTTGGGAGGATAGGTCTTTACAGTACACTTCAGAGTATGAGGATTTGGGAGTTGGATCATGGAAAGAATACCTGGGTGGAGATCAGTAGAATGCCGCCAAAATACTTTCGGGCTCTTTTCAGATTGTCTGCTGAGAGATTTGAGTGCTTTGGACAGGATAACTTGATCTGCTTTACATCTTGGAATCAAGGGAAGGGTCTCATCTATGATGTAGATAAGAAGGTTTGGTCTTGGATTGCTGGCTGTGCTCTTCAGTCTACAACAGCCAGATTTGCTTCTATGAGCCAAGATTTGATGCTTCCATTAACTGAACAGAGAAACACGGTATCATGCTTCTATTTGACAAGAATTATGTCGGTTTATTGGCTTCATCGGCATATGCATATATCAGCTACCTGTCATTTCCCATTTCCAATTTTTAACTGACCTCGTGAATTAGCGGCATTTCTGTTGTTTGAGCTCTTCTTTGTGGATCATCCTCTGACATGACTGCGATTGAAAGAAGTACTTTTGTCTCAATTCAAGAGCAAAACTAGTAATGACACTATTCATCAAGCTTTTCGTGCTGATTATTTGAGTATCATTGTGTTCACACACTTGTATGGAAGTGGCTCTTGAGAGTTGTCGATTCATGGACAGTAGCCTCTGTGAAAATATGTAATTATACCTCCTTTTGTATTCTTGGAGGCCATTATATATGGAAGTTGTATCATTTGATTACTGGGCTCGTTATTTGGTCTTATTTTTATGCTTTTCTCTTTGGGTTCATCAACCGCCGACCCCAACTGGTTTGGGAGAAGAATGGATGATGTTGATGTTGATGTCAGAAGTTTTCAGTGTTTTCAAGGCCTCCATTCTCCGGCCATTTCCTACTTGTGTCATTGAAATACCATGTCTTCCTTTCTGTTTTGCAGACTTCGATATAGCTGGTTCAGTTGAATTTGTTTTTTTATTAGCATGTTTTATGTGTTCCTTTCCTTGTGCCATAGTGACATCTGCTCATTAACTTGCTACTTGCTTTGTACTGCATCTGTGTGAGGAGTTTTGCATGCCAATTTTTAAAAGTTCTTTTTCCCTTGTAATGGTGCTTTTTCCTGAGTTTATAATGTTTCAGTAGAGGAGCTTCCTTTATGTTAGTTTTAATATGCCAACGGCATTTTTACCTGTTAACAAAAGCGTATGCAGGAATTCCATGTTGATAATAATAACCCGGGAAGAGTTCCTTTTAGTCTTCTTCACTTTCGTGTTACGGAGTTCCAGCAAATTGTGATTTAGATAATTACAAGTAATAGGCACTTTGATGCCTCTGAAGCACAACTCTTGGAAGCTGATTTAACTGTGGACACTTAAGTGGCGTATTGTGCAAGGCATTGTCACAAACTCCTCTTCCTTGTATACGAAGGGAATGGGTGTTATGTTAGAGCTTATGTTGGTTCTGACAGTATTCATCTAACAGAATCTGGCTTCTTTATTTGTTCTCTAGCTGTATGCAATGCCTTTCCCTTCTTGTTTAATTTTTTTTTTTTTTTGGGTCCAACCTTCTTGTTTAATTGGGCATGTGGTAAATGGACTATCAGCTTTTCGTTACCATAAAATGGAAGTAGGTGATTACCAGCCTTTAGTTAATTTGGTACAATCAAATGGAACCAAATGGGTTGAGATGTCGAATAGATTGGAACCAGAACTGAAAACCCCTAATGGGGTGGTCCTTCTTTTCCATATGTAGGTCAGACTCTCAAATAAGTAGAAAGTGAGGGTCTGTAAGGTTTGCCCTTAATGATAGAAGCTTGTTCAGCGCCATTTCCTTACTTAGCAGGAGTTCCCTTTCCATGAGAATGGGCATTCCTGCTTCCAAATATCTGACCAAACAAAAGGAGAAGAAATCTCACTCAGAATGCAATTCTAATTTTGTTGATTCTTTCAAGCAAAAGGTGTTTTGACTTGACTTGGAATTGCATGCGCAAAAGGGTACCCATAATTCAAAGTTTCATTAATGTCAAACATTTTTTCTAACTGCGCTGCATAATTCAGTCAAATTATGCAATCTGAGCTTCTTGCTGAAAGTCTGCTTTGCTGGGAAGTTATGAGTAAGACTGCTGGATATGGATGGTGGAGATTGTTTCATGTGCTATCTCTGCTAAGGACTACTAATCCATCACTCACCAATGCTGGTAACATTTCGATTTACCATACCATGGTAAGTATGTCGCAGGAATTGTTTGATAAATGAAGTGTACTGGAAATGTTTATAGGTGCTAGTTAATTCTCTCAAATATGCTGAATCTTGTTTTTCTGCAAAATATGTTCCCATTAACAATGTTTACTTTGCTGAAGCTCTCAGCTAATCCGAACTAGAAAGAATCTTTTCCTTTGGTTGTTTTGACCTCAAACGCATGTGACATAGTCATCTCGGTTTCTCAGTGCTAGCCCAATGTGTGTTTTTGAAGTAACAGGGGTAGCCACAATTTTATGTCAGTCCAGGAAGTTCATTCTGAACCAAATGTGCATGAGGTTTCCATATACAGAAGCTTTCGCACCGAGCTCTCAAGGATTTAAAGTATTCTTTTTCTGCACATGAATCGAAGAAGATGCAACTAGTGTGAAGCTAAAACAGTGGAGTTGATTAGTCTTTTGGATTTTGATTGTGTTCTGTGTGATCATATTTGCTTGCTTGTTTTTTTTTTTTTAATGTTTAATTAAACAACCAAGCTGAGCTTGAGAAGTTCTTGATTCCGGAGATTAATAAAAGAAGACCAAACCAAGAAGATAGCAAAAACCTTGCTTGCCAAAAGGCATAAATATGTGAAGGGTCACAGTAAAGCCTATTGTTTGTTAATGTACAGAGCTTTTCAGAATGTGAACTTGCATCTTACTAGTCTAGTTACCGGTCGTCAGGTTGGACAAGATAGGTAAAACTTGGCCTACAATATCGAAACGGATGACCTTGTACAGCTATGCCACTGATTAGAAAATTTCTGTCGTCCATCATTCTCTCAATAACCATTTTGTAGTTTACTTCTGATAATCTGCAGAAGAGGGAAATACATCAGTTGTAGGTATTTCTGTGCGCACCTCTCCTGAACTGAAGGTTTTTTAAAAATATGATGTTACCTTTGTGGTTATAGAAAGGGCAAAGTCAAATGAGTCGAGGAGCTGAAGGCATAGGCAGGCCGGGGATTGTGCAAAGACAAAACAAAAGCTTCTAACATTTGGCCCGTCTGGGGGATAGGAACAGGAGAAGTTTCATGATGTTACCATGAAACTTCTGGCGCTTGACTTGCTACCAACCCCAACCCCAACCCCAACCCCCCCCCTAAAACCATTGCAATGTCACTTTGTGGCTTTCAACCTCAAGAATCTTTCCAGAGAGATATTATTGTTTGTTATTTTCAGGGTTGGGGGCTGTTTGGGGGGGATAGGTTAGCACAAATGACCAGAAAAGGAACAAAAAGTGACAGATAAGCGCCGTTGATCAGAGCTTAAATGATTACAGAATGAAGTAGCATATCAGAAGTTGACTTTGACTATAGTTTGGTCTTTAAACCATAGATTGCATCTACCCACCACCATCATTGAGGAATTGCACCATATGGAGCTATCTCTCTCTCTGTCTCTCTGTCTCTCTGTCTCTCTCTCAAACATTCATGTTTTGATCATAATGTTCTAGGATTGGTTTTGGGCCAGCCGGCGCCCTATTTTCCCCGCATCCTACCAGATCCACTACCACGTCTTCAAGCGTTGATATATATGCTGGAGAGGTTTTAGTCCACAAATTCTTCAGCATTTATATTTGATAAAGTAAAAGAATTACAAGTATGATTCGGACAGGTCAACCATTACATTCCTGTCCCTCCATATATACTGCTTTCCATGTGTTTTGGGGCATGTGAATTTGAGAAAATTCCCTTATTCAACCAGCTATCTATTTTTCGTTTTTTTTCTTTTGAAAGAAATATGAATTGATAAAATATGTTTGGAAATAGAGATTTTGGATAGTTAAAAGTGATATGGAAACTCACACGTCCAAACGTCGAGGGGAAACAAAGATGAAGAGTAGAACGCCGCTGGAATTTCCCTTTTTTTTTTTTTCTGTCATAGATTGGATCAAAGTATGTCCAAACGTTTCAATTTATAGGATATTTTCATGTGGTTTTAGGACAACTAAGATTAAGTCGCTTCAGTTGCTGCAGCATTAAGAAGAAGATAGAAAATATTGTACGTGACTTTGAACATCAACATATGTAGAATTCCCTTAGAGATATTTAGGATTTTAAAGTTTGGGAGGCGTCCATATCAATATATTCAAAATGTCAATCATATGCGTACTAAGAAGGAACTATTGAAAAAGGTTGCAGTTCGAACACCACACAAGAAGTGATAAAAAGAGAATTCCTTTATAATCTGATTATGTAATCGTTCAGAAAATCATTATCACGACGGTGAAAATCAATAGTATTCAATTATTACACATATTAAAATAATTACCCATAGAGAGAAATTTAGCATTCTATCCCAATTTTTTCGGCACAAACCGTGGATGAACCTTTTAAACGATGCCATTCAGAGAAACCAAATGCATCGAAAGAAGTAAACCACAAAAAAAAAAAAGAGCACCAACAATTGAAAAAAAAAATAGTGACATAATTGAAATATATTCGGATTCAATTCCAACACATACTCAAGACAATTACCCATGTTACTTGTTGATGAAAGTAAAATTACCCACATAGAGGAAGTCATAATTTCAGGATTTTTATTTTTGGTCAAATAATTTCAGGGTTTTTATCCTGCAATTTTTCAGTATGGAACTACAGACGGTCATTTTTCGAACAATATGCCATTTAGACGAATCAAAAGCATCGAAGGAAATCGATGGAGTACAAGGATGAGCAACCAAGATTGCAAAGGATAGAAAGAAAAAGGAAAAAGGAAAATGGGACGGGGGCGGAAACGTCTAAGTCCTTTGTTCTTCGCTCGACCCTCTCGCAGATGACCCCAAAGAATGCCAATTCTTGTTTGCCGGCTGCTACACAACAATGAGCAACATCGTTGTGCGGACGTACCCCTACGCATTCCCGTTTTCTATGGCTTCTTGATTGCTATTCGCCCATACCCACTTGCACTTTCCTTCTTACCAATAACCGTGTCTTTTTATTCTCTCTCTCTCTCTCTGCACGGTTTCTTTCTTGAACTGGGTCGTCCCCCTCGAGCCTTGACTCTTGACCAGAAGCCACCCTAAAGATGGAAGCTTGCGAAGGGCACTGCGGGACTGATCGTGCTGAGTCTGCCGACCCAAGAAGCTCCTCTTCTCTTCGCAGAGGCTGATCGAAGGAATTTTGCTGACTTGGCTGCTGAGCAGGTACAGCTCACGGTGTTGTTTTTGGCTGCTGAAAGAAAAGGAAAGGAGGTTATTCCTGCGCTTTTCTTGTTTTTGGAAAAAGTGTGTCGTGCTTTGTCGTTCAGAGGGCGATCCTTCCTTTGGCTTTTCTGGGATCGGTCATAATTGGGTTCTGCTTGCTTTTCATGGTTGTCATGTTTGGATGTTCAAGTTGTGAAGATGATGGAGTGTATGTAGTGAAATGGGTGTTTTTCTTGTGCTTCCGAATTGGGAAGGTGTGCGCCCCTAGGGCTAATGATATTTATGCGAATACATGTTTGCTTAAGCCATGGCTAGTTGGTGTTCCCTCCCCTGCATAGCAGAATCTCTGTCTCTTCTAAACATATAGTCCAAGCTGATTGTTGGAGGCTTTGGAAGGCAATTTTTCTCCTCTCTTTTTGCAGTTTCACATGTTAGGCTTTTGTTGGGAAATGAACTTTCGTGATCTATTGGTTATTTGTCGTTTGTTCTTTGATAATGTTTGAATGAGTGAGAGCAAGTGGCCAAGACGTTGCGGAATTTTGTGCAATTGTGATAGGACTCTCCTCCAATCCTGAATCTTTTTCAGTCTAGTGAACAATGCATATTTTAGACAAAAGCACCATATGCATCTTTTTTCTCCGTCTTTCCTTCTGCCGACATGAAGATCATAAACTGATTATCTGCTAAATTGTCTTGGTTTGATGATATATGCAGCTTCAAATGATTTATTTCCACTTTGTCATTCATTGTTGATCACATTGTACGGTTGAAATACTAGACACTGCTTGTTTAGACTATGCATGCACATCTTTCAATGAAAATTATTTTACTCCAGATGATGTCCGATATGTGATAGGGATTCTGCAGCATATCTTCCCTTCAAGATGTTTGCTCTTTTGAAGTCCAAAAGCTGTTGCAGGATGAATCGACCTGATTTAATTATCATTGGCATCTCTGCTGGTCTTGCTCTTGGCATTTTGATAGCTTTGCTCGTATTCTTCGGCGTAAGATGGTACAAGAAACATGCTCATCTTCGACGATGTGCAAATGAGCGTAGTTTAACCACCCTTCCCATACGCATGAATGGATCAGACGCAAGCACTGACTTCAGTGCGTCATTGTCAATCTCAATAGCTAATGAGGCATCTGATAACACCGGAAGAATTCTCCTTTTAACTGGCAGAGCCACCAGAACAAAGAATGGCTTGCATCTGCATCAGGCATACCCAGATACTCTTACAAGTATGCAAACTGATTATCCTCAATTGCTCTAATATCCTCAAGATTGCACTTCAACGACATATTAATTGAAATTTGATTCCTGGATATTTTCCTCTTTTGAAGTTCATTTATTATGTAGCGAAATTATATAGATGGTTTCTGTTGTGTCAAATGGAATAATCAATGTCCCATAATGCTTTCTCTTCTTATTGTATGCATGTATGGCTACCATTTAGTCTTTATCAATGAATAAAAATTATTCCTTCATAGCAACTCCCACTCTGGGAAACGGGGGAACATATCTCTTCCCTGCTATGTTTCAAGCCATGGGTTCAAATGATTGCAGGGTGATCAGATCTTTTCCACATGTATTGTGTTCCCAAAAACTCTTATGAAATTTTATTATCTTCATTAGTAAATCTGTGTGAGCCTTTGCACATCTGCAGGGACATACAAAAAGCTACACAAACCTTCACTACTGTCCTAGGACAAGGTTCCTTTGGTCCTGTATATAAAGCTGTGATGGCAACTGGGGAAATCGTAGCTGTCAAGGTGCTTGCCTCTGATTCAAAACAGGGTGAAAAGGAGTTTCAAACAGAGGTATGGGCTGAAGTAACATTAGGGTCAAGGAGCATGTAACTGTTATAAATACAACAGACTACTTGTCTTTGGCCATTTTTTTACGGATTGTTGCCCTGAAGTTCTACAATGTTACACAAAAGGATAACGATATTGCAAAATGTTTCTGATGCAAGTAAATGAATATGTGGACAAATAGGTATTTGGATAATGGTGACAGGAGAATGTATGGCAAGGTTTGGAATGGTGGATCTTGTAGTGTTTTGTGGGATTATCTTTGTGCTTCTATAAAATTGACTCAATCACCACAGGCAACTTTTTCCCAGTGTCTCCTAAGAAAATATGCACTGAAGCATGCTGAGTAGTTTTTGACTTTGTTGATGCTATTAGAACTTACTCAACTAATGCAGCATGAATACGAGGGTGAGCATGTGTCCACTGTGCTGAAATTGAGTTCTTAAATGAGGGGACCTTCTTAGATAATCCAGGACCAAGAGTAGTGAAAGACAACTTTATATTTCAATCCTTACCACTGAATGCATTTTGCCTAACATCTTTGATATTTCAAAGTCTTTAGCACAAGCAACATTTTCTTGAGTATGGATTTAGAGATTAATTAAATATGCTCTCTCAAATTGTCAGGTATCATAAATAGCATTTGAAGCAAAATGTGTGCCAATGACACGGTCTCCTCTTTTGCAGGTGTCTCTGCTCGGTAGATTACACCATAGAAATCTTGTAAATTTGGTGGGCTATTGCATAGATAAAGGGCAGCACATGTTGATCTATGAGTTCATGAGTAATGGAAGCCTGGCAAATCTTCTTTACAGTAAGTTCAAGGAAACCAACTGATCTGGAACATGTTACACCTTTGCAATGTACATGTAAATTTCAGCCTTACAGGCGACGCGTGTAAAGTTTCGTCAATTACTTCCATTTTTGTGATAGCTACAGGAGCTGGCTTCACTGTTTCGTCAGTGACTGTTTCTTTTACTTTATTTTGGACTCCCTGGTGATAATTCTCTTGTTGAATATTCTGACAATTTGGGTATTGAAAGAAACTTAAACAATTTTTTATCACCATTGAACTGTTAGACTTAAAATTAGGAAATGGGATTCCATTGATGGTTTCCCTCAACTATCCTCTTATTCTTATTCGTTGTGTCAAATTTTCTGGCATTGGTGGCTGCCTACTTTTTATATCAGTATCACATCGTGCCATAACATACGAGATATTTGTAAGGATGGCGAAGCAGAAAAGGTCGTCAATTCTCAGTATCGTTGTCACAAAAAATTGGTTCACTCTATTTGAAGCAACTACCAAATGGCAACCACTTAATTGGTTATGTGCACTGGTCATCTTAGTATTAGTGGTTAGGACTTATGACATTAACTGTCCATGTCCGTTTCTCGTAACTGCTTGTTTCCTCAGTTGTGCAAGTGTACATCCATATATTATTGTAGATCCTCAAGCCTAATATTTTTCTCCTTGTTAAATGTTTTTTTTTTTTGGGTAAGGTTCTCCTCGTTAAATGTTTTTTTTTTTTGGTAAAGGTCTCCTCGTTAAATGTTCAATGCTCTTTCTACCTAAAAAAAAAAAGAAGAAATGTTCAATGCTCCCTTTCGTACATGTAGTAGTGGATTTGCTAATTAGATTTTTCTGCTGTACAATGATCCAGATGAAAAGGAAAGGGTTTTGAATTGGGAAGAAAGGCTTCAAATTGCTCTTGACATATCGCATGGAATTGAATACCTTCATGAAGGGGTATGTTTGCTGATTCACTATTGCTTCTTCTTCTTTTTTAAAATAAATGGAATTTTCGGTTCTCTGATAAAAATGCTTTGAGCAGGCAGTCCCACCTGTCATACATCGTGACCTAAAATCTGCAAACATATTGCTAGACCGAACCATGAGAGCTAAGGTAAGACACTTGTGTACTTTTACATTCAATATTTTGAAATTTTTATGTGCTTTTTGTAATACATGATGTTGGACCCTGTAAACTGCCCTGCCCATTTTGTAGGTGGCTGATTTTGGTCTATCTAAGGAAGAGGTATTTGATGGACGAAATTCTGGCCTGAAAGGTACATACGGCTACATTGACCCAACATACATATCCACGAATCAATTCACTACAAAGAGTGACATATACAGCTTTGGTGTTATCATCTTCGAACTCATTACAGCATTCACCCCAACCAAAACTTGATGGAATATATCAATCTCGTGAGTGTTCTTTTAAACCTTCACAGCAGACACCTATTGTTTTGTCATCTCCACATCGATATAAACTCATTGGCTGCATATCTTGTTCACAGGCTTCGATGAGTGCAGATGGTGTTGATGAAATACTTGATAAGCGACTAGTTGGGGAATGCAATCCCAACGAAGTGCAACAACTAGCTAACATTGGTCACAGATGTCTGCACAAATTACCGAGGAAACGGCCTTCAATGAGGGAAGTTTCGCAGGCTATATTGAAGATAAAGCAGAGGCGCCTCATTAAAAATGATGAAGCGTCTTTTGCAAGATCAGATATTTCGAGAGCTGCAAGCTTAATAGAGGACCAGCAGGTGGAGCTGAGTAAGATGGCCAGCATGAAGGAGAGAGATTGAACTACCGCGAAGGAGAGAGATTGAACTATCCCTTGTTTTCTCCCTCCTGGTTCATCACTTCTTTTCTTCCTTTGTTTCTTTTGTTTTTCCTTTTCTTCTCTGTTTTTTTTTTTTTTCTTTTGCCCCTTCAATTTTGTGGTTTCTCCTAGCATCCTTATCTGGTCCTATTTTCAGCAAGCTTTGCCATAGCGTAGAGAACAAAGGATGTAGGTAGGTAGATGGAGATAAGCTTTTTCACCAGATGAAGTTATCAAAACGAGTGGTGTAGATGACAACCCATGATGTTCAGGTGAGCTCAACAGTCTAGTCCTTGCAAGGCATATTGCTTTTGCTGAGTCTCCTGGTAGCAAGGCTCCAGAAACGGTTCTTCTCCTCCCCCTGTGCACGTCTAGTTCCTTGTCCGAGATCAAAGTTTTGTTCCACACTTGAGACGCACTTGATGGATCGGGTTTCATTTCTCGAAGTTGCCTTCGGTTGATGTGAATAAAGACCCACATTGAGCATGGATGCGACGAATTATAAACTCTGGTTCTGCGGTTTTTCAGATCGACCCTTTTGAAACTGGCGTGCTGGATTCTGTAAACCAAAGCTGCCTTAACCCTGCAGGAGCGAATATTTGAATAAACCTGTAGTCGAGTCATGATCTTGATCTCTGCTTTGCTTCTAGAGAAATACAAGCGTTAAGCGTGGTAACTCCAAGGGATGGTTTTGCCTTCATCGGTTATGCTTCCGCAGATTGTCTGGGTCCAAATTTGTGCAGAGAAAAGGAAGAAAGCTTAGTCTATGGTTGTGTCGCACCCGAATCATCCCAATCAGCCATACGATAATGTGCACTTGAACGCAAATATCTTCCCGTTCGGAAATTCCCCCTGTGACAAAAGCTTAATATAGTAGATCTAAAATGGCACCTCTTCTGTTAGTTCCGTCTTACCGTACTCTTATGCCTAAATCTTGGCTATTTCATTTATCATTCATCGCTTAAGAAAATTAGAAACCGAACCCGACTCATAAACAAAATATCGTGTGCGTGGTTCTCATTTGCAATACCTTTAGGTTCCATGTTGCATTTCTTTGCATTTTAGGACTGACAAATTATAGGGAGCCAGATGTGATAAGCGGCCCGGTGAAAGATTCACGATCAAAATGGAGGGATAAGTCACATTTGCAACATTCTTGGAAGCCGAACTTAAAGAGAAAATCGGAATTTGAATTTCAACATTCTTGGATTTCAGACGCAAACCCGCGACATGAAACAGGGCCAGAGTGTGAAGGAGGCTTTGCCCCCCGGAGAGTGTCCTAGGTGGCCCGTAGGCGGTGGTCGCCCTATTCTCGGGTCGACGGCGGCATCGATGATTTGATCAGCCCTAAACGCCGTCCTACATCGCCATTGCCAGCTTCTGGCTGAGCGTTCATGCGTACAGATTCGTGAGTATGTATTTGTATTTATAAGTGAAGTGTTGTCATGCGACCCTAGAGCTCGTGTTGCCATCGTTGCAAATGCCTCTTCTGCTTTTGCTTATGCTTCGCTGTCATTCTCCTCGTAATCTTCATCATCATCTTCTTCTTGGACAGCTTCCCTGAACTTCCTCCGACCAAAAAGAAAAAAGAAAAAAGAAAAACGGCCTTGAAAATAATGGATAAGGTGACGTCAATTGAATCGTATGAGATCGATTTCTCTTATCATTCATCGCTTAAGAAAATTAGGGATCCAACCCGACTCAACGAGCTCGACACGACAACGTGCTTTTCAGGAATGTGGGAATTCCGGACCCCGGATAACAGCCCAATTGAATCGTATGAGATTTGGACATAATGGAAAAGTTGACATCACACGGCGCCAAATGACGTGATCTTGAGTGTACCGTGCCACCCCGATTCACGGCCACATGTTCTGTTCCACCACGGTCCCGTGGACCCTCACGCACTAGAAGAGGCGGAGAGAGTCATGTGCCACGCCTAGGAAGCACCGACAGTTCCTAGAAGCTTCTGTATCGTGTCGTGTCAGACACTTTTTGACACTCACCAACACTCGACCGATACGTGGTCAGCGCTCTAGATGCTCCGGTGACACGCAAGTCTAATATTCCGACACGTCATTTTGATACACACAGAGTCAATTTTAAGTATTTTCAATAAATTAAGAGTCAAAATGTACATTTATCAGAAATATATATACTTAAGTCATATATCCAGCTGCTTCAAAATTAATATACCCAGCTATTTTTTTTCAAAAAAATCTAATTGTCAATCCTTAATAGAAGAAAGAGAATAAGATCACGGTTGAAATTTATATACACACACGCGATAATTCTCTATATACGAAAATATAAATACGTGTCACAACGTGTAGGAATTCCCTATTTTTGAAAATTTACGAGTCGGTATATCATGTCGTGTCGCGTGTCGGCGTCGGCGGTACTTAGTGCCACACACATGCATTGATCACATGCTGATCACGTGGCCCCCTTGAGATGCTATCATGGACTCTCACACGCCCTTGAGATCCAGTGCTCGATTACAATTTTTTATCATTATTCTTAGGGCCGTCAAAAATGCCCGAACCAATCCAACATTTGGGTATTTTAAGGTAGGGCCTTGGTCTTCTTTGAGTAAGGATTTAAGTGTGGGTTATTCTGATCATTCGGGTCGGATGGGGCTTCGTTTTTTTCTTAAAAAAAAAAACACTACCAAATTGAAAAGTACGAGCGTTAGCCCCAACATCCACCCATCACGCCCCCTCTCTCTCCAATTGAAAAGCACCAACACTAAACCTAACATCCGCGATCGACGCCCTAATTAAGCCCTCTCTTTGATGTTTTCAACGAGCAATGGTCTATGACAGGCATGCGCTATGTCTTCAGAGATTGCTAGGACAAATGATGCGAAGGTGGAAAAAAAAAAAACCCCCATCGAAACGCAAACCTAAACCAGCCCGGCCGAAGATTGAGACATATGCAATTATCGATCAGGTCAAGTCGGACACGGTTTCATTTAGATTTAGGTCGGTCGGGTATCATGATACCCCGCCCGGCCTGACCCCTTAACACCCTTAGTTATTTATCAAATTTCCATCAATCAATATTTTACACAAAATTAACCATTGTTATCTCTTTTTCCAACTAATGGGCATACGGTTAATTGATCAATCCATTTTCACCGTTCACTTTACATCCGATTCAATCTCGAACGTTCATTCCATTTGGAGACTTATCCTGCCATCTTTAAATAATTTATTAGGATCGGAGATGACCCGAGAAGCCTATAAATAGAGAGCCCTCCATCCGCCATTCGAGGAGATTCTAAAGAAGCTCAATTGGCAAAGCTCTCTTGCTCTCTCGGATCTCTCCTGGCGGCGCACTTTTGTTATGGCTTGATGTGCAATATAGAGGGGTGAATAGGATAAATGAAGCTAATTATTGAAGCTCAGCAATTATTGTGGAACTATTAAAATTTTGATATATGCAGGAACTTTTTAATATATGCAAGAGTAAGCTAATAACAGCAAGTGCAGTTATCAAACAAAGTACGGAAACAAATAGAGCTATAAAAGAGCTGCATGCGGATCTTTTAGTGGTTTGGCTTAAATCAAGTATACGTTCACTCTTCCGGACCAGCAGCCATCCATGTTGCTTCTACCCAAAGCCAATAGATCACACTGCCAAATTTCAAGCATTATTATGACACTCGGTACACTTTCGAGTAGCAATTATAATCGGTTAATCACTCTCATAAATGAACTTCTTGCTCATCAAGAGTATAAGTGTATCAGAGGAGCAAAGTTTAACTCAGTTCGTAGCTGCTCTTGCGATCCTTGTGTTCTTCAGCATGTGTTGACTTCTTATATAGTCTTCAAGATCAACACCAATGATTGTATAATTCGACTGACGGCAAATTGGAGTTTCCTTGGTGTGTCAACTTCGGAAGCTTCACGTCTGCGTCTTGACAGTCACCAAAATATCTGGGTCTTCAAATCAAAATGGGCAATTGCACGTTCTCCTCGGTGATTTATAGATCTGCTTTCTACTGAATAGGACAACATCTACATTTGTTTAATGCCGATATAGATGGATGATTTTATCAACTTCAAAATATCATAGGAGGTTTCTCGACGACTTCAGCACCAGTGAAGCTCTCATGGTCTCCCTGGAACTCTGGCGACCGACCGGTCCTCTGGCGATCAAAAACCCTTGTTTTGGTACAACAACCCCAGCTAGACGTCTTTGGTAGCTCCCTTGCCATCGTCTAGCCACCCATCGTCGCCATTCACACCCAAAGTGCCGATGCCCTTAACATCTCCGCCGATGGCTTTTCTTGCCCCGACGGTGATCAGCTCCACACCGGTTGTCTCCCTTGTGCCATGATCTTCATTGAAATTCTTGGTTAGTCTTAATCAAGGTAGGAATTGGTATGGCCTTCAAGATAATGGGTTAGCTTAACTAATGTCATGGTCTGATGCATTTTGTCAAAATTAGGGTTCCCTTGCATTATACATTGTTATCGCATAGGGCAATGGACTTTTAGCCGAAAGTTGGACCTTCAATCATGATATTCGCGCATCGTACGATGCATAGTGTTATAGGTTTAAATGCATGTTATTTCTCGTATAGAATTCAAACTTCCTTATTTAGGTCGCGTTTGTTGCTTAATTAATGCACGTTTCCTAGTCATTTCAGGCATCATGTAGGTTTGGAGTTAATAAAAATCTAAAGAATATCTCATGTACATCATATGATTTGATTTGGTTTACAAATTAATTCAATACCTATTGGATTTATTTCGGTTAAAAAAGGATCAATACAAAGAGGTTTGGTTCATACTTCATGTATGTAGATTGCATTTAGGATTAACACATTTTTGAATTTGATGCATGTTTCATTGAAGATAAAAAAAAATCACACTACTAATGGGTTATCTTCCTTTGGAAAGTTAATTTCCGTTAGAAAGACTATCTCTTTTCTTAAGGGGTTATCTCTTTGCTTGTAAATTATCTCCTCACCTGAAGGTTATTTTTGGCTGTAGATTATCCTTTTGCTAGAATATCTTTGCTTGAAACTCAATTTAGCATCAAATTGGATAATTTTGATTAGGACGTTTGTTTCATTAACTCGGGGATCATATTGCTAACATTCATAATGCATATATTTATTAATTTATTATATGCATGTGTTTTAGTTTATGCATGTTTTTAGGGATTTCACTCATGCGTATTAGTAGTCCCTCAAGTTAGTCACTCAATTAATGGATGAAATTTCACATGCATGAATTTCGGTCAAGCAAAGTCCTTAGGTGTTCGCTGAAAAAAAAAAAGTCCTTAGGTGTATTTTCGAATTTATCACCCTAATTAAACAAGAAAACGTAAAAAAAATATATTATAAATTGCCATACTAATGAATTCTGCGCAATAGTGATAAACATTTGTTAGTTCATGCATCACATCTAGGCATTTCATATAGCTTCACACATTTCGACCAATATATACATATAGCTTTGCAAATATCAATCATTGTGGGACAATTACCAAAAAGTTCAAAGATATTGCAATTCTGCCAAGTCCATCCTAGACCTTTTTTTCGCATTTGTGCCAATTCAGTCCATTTAATTAATTCTCACGGAAATCGCTAACATGGACATTAGCCATCCTACGGGCGCAATCATCCTAAGTCTGAGGAAAAAGGGAAGGAAAAAAAGAAAGAGAAAAAAATAATATATTAAACTCAATGTCAAAATCGGCCCACGCTACGAATGACAATCGACATTCATATCGACGATTTTCGACCAAATTGGCCACATTAAATTGGCACAAACACTAAAGGTTTATGGACTCAATTGGAAAAAAAAGGTTTAGTACTGAATTGACACAAGTATAATAAGTTTATATTTGATAATTTCCCCATATCACTGCGTATTAGCCTTTTGATTCATGGTCTGCCGAATCTCCTCTCTCAATGATGACATGAGGACTTGCTTGTGCTTCCTCAATGCATACTAGGTTCTCATTTCTGCCGTAATTTATTTACTGCATTGATAAATAAGTGTTATTATCATATTTGTGCACCCACATGATCATTTTTCATATATGAGAAGTAAAAAATAATGAGCTAATAAAGATTGCATGTAAAACACTTCAATTAGAGAAAATATACCGAAATAGGTTAGAATATTTAACGCATCTTACATGGATTTTAATCAACTTATAAATATTAGTGATAATTCTAAAGTAGTTTAATTACAAGTTTAATGGAGAATCTAAATTGAGGTGGGATGGGGCTGGGAAAGCCCGTGTTAAGTGCAAGCGTCGCCTCATAAGAGAGTCCACCGTCGTCGCTTAGCCAATTAGCTTTCTTTGGCGGTTCACGTTAAAGAAAGTCACGACAATCTACTATCAAAAGTGTTGTCTAAATTGCACTCCATGACCCTAGTCAGCCTAGTTGGTGACTTGGCGGGGATCATTACAAAAAGTTCTAAGCATATTACACTGTATCAATTCAGTCATAAACCTTTTAATGTGTGCAATTTAGTCCATACGCTAATTTTGCCCGAAAATCGTTGATTGGTTATCAGTCCGTCTTATGTGATACGACTGACACCTGACATGGATATTTTTTAAATAATTTTTGTAATTTCTTTCTTTTTTCTCCTCCTTTTTCTCCTTGAACTTAGGGCTGACAAAAGCCCTCCCCCCTAGATTCGGCAATGCTAGCACGAGGTGA
>JAGVVM010007761.1:0-24816 GCA_019149425.1 Psidium friedrichsthalianum
TATTCCATTTCCTTCAACAGCATCACACCAACAAACAATTCAAACAAAAACAAAATCCAAAAAGAAATCAAAACAACATACCACACAAAATACAAAGAAACAATACAAAAAAAAATCACACAAAAAAAAATCAAACAAAAACACAAAAGACACAACAAACAAAAATCAACCACAAGAAAAAAACAAAACCAACATCATCAAAAGAAACAACAAACAAACAAAAACAAATCACAAAAAATAATAAAACCAATCCAAAACAAAAAAAAACAAAAAAACAAACTTCTTCAAAAAATTCTTCCCCTGACTTTCGCTTCAAAAATCCTCTTCAAAAGAAACAAAACCATAAAAAAAAAACCCAAAAATACTTTTGCTTCCTTCAAAAAAAATAAAACAAAACAACACAGAAAAAAAAAATAATATCCAGTCATTCAAATCAAAAAAACTTTGTTTTCTTCACCTTTTTTTCCTTTCTCCCATATCTTTCCGTTCAAATCGTCCTTCAAAACATTTTGTTCCTTTCCAACAAAAAAATCCAACACACCATTTGGATATCGTTTGATTCTTTCATTTCATTCCATAATCCTTCAAAAAGCAAAAAACAACCCTTCAATCAACAACACAACAACAATTTTTCCTTCAAAAAACAAAAAAAAAGCAAAATCCTACTTCAATCACGGTTCAAAGTTCAAACAGTCAAAAAAAATTCCTCATTTTCCTTCCAACAACCTTTCATCTTCATAACACAAAACAGCCTTTCCTGTTTCCTTCAACAATCAAATTTTCGCTTCAACAACACTCCTTCAACCCAACACAAATGTTCAATACAAAAAAAATTCCTTTCCCGAAAACAACAAACATTCAAATCAAACTCAATAACAAAAAAGCAAAAAAACAATCAAAAAACGTACTTTCTTCAAAAGTTTCCTTCCTTCAAAAACAAAACACACAAAACAAAACAAAAAAAACAAAAAAAACAACAACAAACAAAAAATTCCCTTATATCACAAAGCAAACCAAAAAGAACAAACTCAACAAAACGGACACAAAAAAATAACATAGAATCAAAAAATCATCCCTCAACAACCTTCAAAAAACAAAAAATTCAAGAAAACAACGGGGCTTCAAAAAGAACAAAAAAAAAAAAAGGCAAAAAAAAAAAACAAAAAAACCATTCACAAATCTCTTCAAATGCATAAAGACATAAAAATAGGACATTATCCTCTCTCAAACAACACAAAAAAAACACCAGCCAGCAGAAAAGGAGGGGGAAGGGCGTGCGAAGAGAAAAGAGAGGGAGGGGAGCAAGCGGGGGGGAAAGAAAAGAATCAAAAGAAAAAAGAAAGAAGAAAAAAAGGAAAGAGGAGGAGCAGCAAAGAGAGAGAAAGAAAAAAAACAGAAAAAAGGGGAAAGACAAAGGAGGGGAGGGGCAGAAGGAGGAAAAGGAGAAAACACGGACGCGGGGGGGATATAAAGGAAGAAAGTACAAAAAGAAGAAACAAGGTGACAGGAGAAGGGGGGAAAAACAAAGACACGGGGTTGGACAAAGAGAGCAATAAGAGGAAGATGGGGGTAGGAAAGAGCGTCGAAAGGAGTTGGGAGTAACGGGAAAAAAAACAGGATAAACAATTTAAGACAAGAGCAGGAACAAGCAGAAGGGAGGTAGAAGGAAGGGATGAAACATACACATAGAGCAAGATGTATGAAGGCATCGGAAGAGGGGAGAACGGGGGGGAAGGGAAGAAGGAGTAGGGGAGTAAGGAGAAGGAAGAGAAAAGGAAGGATAGAAGGAAATGGGAGAAGAAATGGAGATCAAATAAAAATTAGGGATCGGCCCAAGAAAGGAAAAGGATGGGGGGGGGGGAGAATAAGTAGATGAAGAGAGTCAGAGAAAAAAAGAAACAAGAAAGAATGTTAATGAAAAGAACAAGATGAAAGGAATCGCAGCAACAATTAATGGGGTACTCGTGCTGATAGAACTGGCAGTAACTTGAACCAACCACACCGTATCTCATAGCCTTTCGTCTCAAGCCCATGGTCCATAGCACTTTCGATCTTACTGGGCGCCTCACAACGTCCTAGGAACGCCAAGTCGCACGGCACGAGCCGACCAGTCGCAACCGCGCCGTGACAGTGGGTATCAGGCAGCCCAGTAGAGACGACGGTTCGTGAGAGAATCGCGAGCATCAAACCTGGTCGAGATCATGGCAACCTAGAAGAAGTCAAAAAACGGCGGTGGGGAGCAATTCCCCGAATAGCGCCACGGGAAAGACGGGAAGATCGACGTACCGAAGGTCAGCGTGGAAGCGGTGTCACGCGCTCAAACGAAAAGTGTCTCTCGGAAAATGAGAGACACTATGATGGGCTAGTGAACGGACTTACGACGTCAAGGATCGGATCGCTGAGTCCCTGAACGCTACGCGCGACTTCTCTCCAGTCGTGATGAACGGACGCGATCGGTCCGTCTCAAATGAAGGACCTAGCATCTCGCGGGCGTCGCTCGAAGCCTTGGAAGCTCGATTACAGGAACGATATATCCCATCAGCGGAGATTGAACATCGCTGAAGTGGAGATTCAAGGCTCAAAGACTGAGCTAATCTTGTGCAATAACAGCATCGCAAAACAGGTGGCACACCACTACACAAAACGCGCCGAGGATTGACGTGCCGAGGCCGAAAACTTCAAGGCGAGCGATCCGCAGTGGAGGTGACCAACTTCCTCTGGAGCATGGAGCGTACTTCCTTGGCCATGGGCATAAGCGACGCTACGGCTAAGGTACGAACTGCTGCATTATATCTCGCTGATAACGGCATTTGTGGTGGCGATTATGCTCGATGAGGCGAGAAAGGCTCATCGGACTACATCGAAACGTGGGACGAATTTGTCCAAGAGCTCAGGAATCACTTCTTCCCGAGCATGCTCCTCAAGAGCTCGAAGCAAGCTGCATCGCCTGGAACAGAAAGGATCAATTCAAGAGTACGTGAAGGCGTTTTCCGAGCTCAAGCTCCGAAATCCCTAATCTTGTGAGGAGGAGGCACTCGGAGCGTTCATGGACGGACTCAAGACTTGGGCGCAGCTCGAGCTAAAGCGACGGGATGTGAAGAGCATCACAAAGCGATCTCTGTGGCTGAATCACTGGTCGACTTCAACAAGCGATCTGTCTAAGTACAAGGGCAGTGGGTGGAAGTTTGATCGTGGCACGGAACGCAGGGAGGACGAAGTCGATTCCTACCGTGGTAGAAGAGACCATGGTGAAAAAGAAAGAACTGGGGAGACGGGTCTCCAGACCCCCCTACCACACATGGGGTAGCCGACCCCAAAACTACATCAACCAGGAGGACAGGTTCAAGCATCCTCCCTCACAGCCGTGTGGAATATGCAAAGGCGGTCACTGGACACAGCTTTGTCCTAAAAAGAACCAAGGCAAAACGCTTTACTCCGTCGTACCAAGGAAGGTAAGGAGGACAGAGAAGAAAAAAGATGAACCGAAAGAGGTGCGGCTCGGAACGATCCAGAAGATCAACACCGTGCTGCCTGGTTCACCACCAAACCATCCCCGAGCGCGCAAACTTTATACTTCGTGGCGTCAGGTGTATGGGAAGACTCTCCAGGCCTTGGTGGACACGGGGCAACAGACGTTTTCCTCTCGAGCGAGGCAGCGAAGTGGCTGAAACTTCGCATCGATCCATCTGATCGTTGGTACAAACCAGTTAACGCGATGATATACCAGCTACCGCGTTGCTCGAGGCGTCAAGATTGAAGTCGGCGACTAGACAGACAGGCTCGATTTCGAGGTAATCCCGCTTGACGACTATGACATGATTCTGGGGATGGACTTCTTGACAGGGCAGAAGCTATAATCGACCTGAGAACCAAGTCGATCATCATAACCGATCGCAAATGCCCGACTGTGGTGAGCCTGCGCACTGAGGTGAAGGAGTCAAAACGCATCTCCACGATTCGATTCGTGGGTGCTAAGCGAAAAAATCCGACGCTGACAAAGAAAGAGTGGGAGCTGCCCACAAAACCACAAAACCAAATGCCAACCCAGGTGCTGTTCCCAGAGATGGAAGACCTTGGAACGGCAAAAACAAAGAAAGAGTCGCAGATGACTCGTGCAGAGGTCGAGACACCGACCAAAACACAAGTCCCGAAGCCAAAGAAAAAGCGCTCTCGTGGACGAAAGAACAAGAATCAAAGGAAGCCGACAACTCGAGGAAAGGAGACGGGCGGCCAAAACAAAACAGTTGCTGAAAAGTTCGACCCCAAGCGAGGAGCACCGAGGGCGGCGCTCGAATGGGTGGGGGAGAATGACACGGGCCGAGGTCTTCGTGCCCAGCCGGTCGATCATCAGGCCGAGAAACACCCCCAGACTTGCTGTGTTTGGGACCCCTATGGTTTTTCTAGGGTTTTCTACCAGAGTTTCCGGAATACTCCAGAGAAGGGTAGTCTCGTAAATACTCGATGTTTCTGGAATGTTCTGTACTTATGACGGTGGTTAGGACGTCGGTGGACTAGATCTGAGCCATCGGATCAAAGAGAGATCTAACGGATGTAATCTGAGGCCCTCTACTATATAAAGAGGCGTCCTCCTTCTCATTTGAATAAGAAAGAAAGAAAGACAAAAAGAACCGACAGAAAAACAAAAGGCCCTCTCCAGAGTCTCTCTTTCTAGAACTCTCTCTCTACGCGATCCAGGTCAAAACAGGCTTAGCTTGGGCGCTCCAACGATCCCAGGACGCCCAGGTCGCCGCACGAGCCGACCATCCGCAACCGGCCCGTGACACTAGTATGAAGATCAATGATGAGCATTACAGAATTCTCAATTGGCTTGTCCCATAAATACTCATGTAAGTCAGTTTTGCCACATGGATTTCCCAAAATTATTTACCAGAGGATACAATTCACCTCAAAATATATCGAATATAATAACCAAGCATTTCACAGTGCAAAAACTCACATTTCAGGACCCGGTTTCCATTTTAAGTCGCTTAGGTTCAAAGGCAAGCAATCTGGCACACATGAAAATTTCTAGAGTCGACAAAAATTACCAATTTACCCATATGGCTAGCAGTAAATAATTGATAGTCGATATCCAAGAAATTTAATATTTTTCATCATCAAATTTTCCCTACCAGTCCCTAACATACCTGACATTCTAAGTCAAGTTTAGAAATGTACTTACCCAAAAATCAAGTTCGAGCTTAGGAACGACAGAATGATTGTAGCTCGGTTGAACGGTGAACTTGGATGAGTGACGGTGGCAAGGCAGCTCGGACGAGCGATGACGAGCTTGGGCCATGGACGACGATCGAGCTCGGGAATGACAAACGAGCTCCGAGCAATCGAGGTGACGAAGATGTAGTAGCAATTTCACATGCAACCGTGGAAGAGGAAGACGTAGCAACAACAACGACCAAGAAATTTCAGTCAAGAGAATGAGGAACCAGCTGCAAACAAACACGGGTAGCTGCAGGAGTGATTGACCGAGAAGATGAATGATCCAGCTACAGCAGCAGTTGAGCCGAGAGAAAATTTAAGATGCAGCAGCAAATTCCAACGCAGCTGGGACAACACCAGCCGAGAGAAAACAGCAGTTAATGAGCAAAAAGGAGGTCCAGAAGCTGAAGGAAAAGCAACAACAGTAGCTCAACAAGCTATAGGAGCAGAGAATCCAGCCAAGAAGAAGAAATGGAGATGTAACAGAAATTCTAACAGCTTACCGCAGCAAAAGAAGGAAGAAAGAAGCAACAACGCAACAAATTTCTAGCAACTCAGGCTCACAAGCAACAGCAAATGGAACAAAAACAACAGCTACAGTAGTAGAAAAATTCCGGCAACAGTAAAGAAAGCAGAACCAGATACAATAGAAAATCCCAGCCGAGAGAGTGTCCAAGAAAGAAGAATGAGGAAGAAAGAAAAAGGAGCCAGCTGCAGCTCTTTATTCATGTGTGAACAGCAAGAGTTAGTGGGCTCAAATCATGCACAATTTATCTCATCTGCATGAGAAATAGCTTCAATTAGGGTGGTGGAGCAGAGCAGCACAAGATTGACCAAAGAAAGAACTCCAGCTTATTTGCAAATTGGAGTGGATAATTAAGAAGCACGTGGGCTTGATTTGGGAGGCAATACAAGAGAGGAAAAGACAAGAGTATTTGGTCAATAAAATATGAACTTTCTTGTCCTCATATGCATGCACTTCAGGACGTCACACGCTCACCGGTGAGGCCGCATCAACCGCCGCAATTCTAATCCAGACTATTATTACTCCGACCCTCCACAACTTCGATCCAGATCGTCTTCGCACCAACCCTTTGGGACTTCGATCAAGAGCATTGCTATATCAACCTGTCGCAACTCTGTTCCAGACCGTTGTTGTTCTAATCCACTGTTGTTTTTTATTTTTGCATAGGCATAGACCCATGGTGAATTAGGATCCTCCAGGAACAGCCTTCTTTGATGGAGTAGATGCCTCTGAGGTTGATGACTTGAAGAGGCATGTGGCTCGAATGAGACAAGCAGGAGGACTAATTGAGGCATACTACAACAACCTTCAAAGTCTGTGGAGAGAGATCGACTTCCGTCGTCCAAATCCAATAAGGTGTCCTAAAGATTTTGAAAGACAAAATATGGCTATATAGGTGTTGCGACCCTAAAAATTTTTTCAATCGGGTGAACGGATTATTAGGTTAACTAGATGGATTAACCTAATACGGATCCTCCCAAGTCCTACCGAATCGTAACTTTGGTTTTTTTGTTCAAATGGTTTTAAAATTTGGAGTCGCCACTAATCATTTTTGGTAGGTTGATTAGAAACCTAAGTAAATTAGCGGGAGGACTAAATTACTTCTACGAATCAGAGATTATGAGTTCGGGGACTTGGTTACATCAGTTAATTAAAACTAATGCCCTTTCGATACCTTAATTTCATGGATATCCTAATTTGGCAACTTAGGCTTGATTTACTCCTAAGGCTCTAGTGGGGTATTCTCTTTTTGTATTTTCATTTTTTTAAAATGGAATGTACGTGAGTGACATTTTTTTTTGGTATTTTCAAAATATTGAATATTTCCCTGAAGCCAAAAGAGGGAGTAAGTTAACGACTTCTGTGCAGTGCTGCAACCTACTCATCTTAGGGTCTAGTGATTCAAAAATTAAATTACAGGAAGTAAATGACAATAAATAAAGACCACCAATGGATGGCCCAGCCTTGGTTTGGCCCTCTCTTTTGGGGTTTAATGGTACAGGAATTAAATTACAGGAATTTAAATGACGGTAAGTAAAACCTCCAATGGGCGGCCTAGCATTGGCTCGGCTCTTCCCTTTGGGGTTTAATGGTGCAGGAATTAAATTATAGGAATTTAAATGACGGTAAGTAAAACCTCCAATGGGCGGCCTAGCATCGGCTTGGCTTTTCCCTTTGGGGCTTAATGGTGCAGGAATTAAATTGCAGGAATTTAAATGACGGTAAGTAAAATCTCTAATGGGCAGCCTAGCATTGGCTTGGCTCTTCCCTTTGGGGCTTAATGGTGCAGGAATTAAATTATAGGAATTTAAATGACGGTAAGTAAAACCTCTAATGGGCGGCCTACCATTGGCTTGACTCTTCCTTTTGGGGTTTAATGGTGCAGGAATTTAAATGACAATAAATAAAGGACCACCAATGGGTGGGTCGGCCTTCCCATTCTGGGGTTTGATGGTACAAGAATTAAATTGCAGAAAATTATAGTACGAATGCGACATGTAGATATGGAGACATAGGAGTACGACATGACATAATCGAAATTTAAATCAATCCATTTGGGTAACGAAATTCTTGAAGATTTTAATGGCTAGGATCGTTACCTGACTTGACGGATTTGATGGCCGAATTCGGACCTCGTATCACCTTGTTGATTAAGATTGCGGCTCGAACGACAGGGATGAACTCTTGATTTATGTTGATCGATGAAGGAAATGGTGATGATAACCCCCTAGCTTTAAACTCCCATTATCTTCAAAATTCTCTCTCTTTTTTTGTATTTTTTTCTCTCAAATTTTCTTCAATCTACCAAAACCCTCTTAAACATCCAAAATTTTCTCTCCAAAAAACCCCTCTCCCAAGCTCACTTCTTCCTCCTTTTATAGTATATTCATCCATCTCCCATTCTAATTTTTCCACTAACTGTTCTTCATCTCATCTTCCTTTCTCTATTATCGTCTTATTTTCTCCATCTCCTCTTCTCCATCTTCCCTTCTCCATCTCCTCTTCTCCATCTTCTCTTCTCCATCTTTCCTTCTCCATCTCCTCTTCTCCATCTTCCATTCTTTATTCTAATTTCTCCACCAACTCTTCTTTTTATTATTTACGAAATAATCCCTCAGGTACTAAATATTTGTACTCTAGTCCCCGAGATTTTAAGTATTTGCAATTCAATTCCTAAAGAAATATTTCTTTAAGTCCAAATTTTCACACAATTTTCAACACACCTCCCCTATGCTTTGGTCGCAATTTACCTCATGGGTACCTCTAGAAAAAGTTTAATTTCATTTTTTTGTTAACTTAGGGGCTAAAATCCAAAATTCAACTAAGACCCTTTTACAAGATTGAGTCATTTCGAATAAAATTGGGTCAAGATGAAAATTTAAAATATTAGAAGACAGTGTCACAACTCATAAAAAGTGAAAAGTAAAAATAAATTGACTTAAATTGAATTTTTTAGGCCCGATTCGAGATTATGTTCGTGAAGGAACACGTGACCCAAATTGGATTTTTCTGAATTTGCGATGGCCAATATGAAAATAGATTTAAAATAAAAATATTGACTATTTTCGTGTATTTTTTTTTGCCTCAAATGTTATTTTTCTAGAATTTTCAAGTATTTTTGTATTTTTTTGAAAAATATAAAAAAAATATGAAAAATATGAAAAATTATTTTTTGTTCAAAAATGGTTGCCTAGGCTTGGCCAAAGCTTCAAAGTTGATTTTGCAATTTTCTCATTTTTTCTTGATTTTTTTATGAATTTTCGAAAATAAAAATGCTAAAAAATACTAAAAACATGAAAATTTATTTTTTGGTCAAAATTGGTTCCTGAGGCTTGGCCAAGGTCCCCAAAGTTGATTTTTTAATTTTATGAATTTTATGGATTTTCTACTAAATTTTTAAGAGGAAAAGGTGATTAAAAATCAAGTGTCAACAATAGGAAGATCGGTATACATCTTTCTTGATAGCTTAGATGATTGCCTTAATAAGGTCCGTGTAGATGTCTTGTAAATACAGCCATTTCTTATGGTTGAACAAGCCTATGCACTTGTTCGATGGGAAGAATGGGAAGACATAAGACAAACTGCCAAGCTGATGAACAATGACATTGTCCATGATTTGGCAGTCATGATATCTCAAGAGAATGAGACGAAGCTCAAATCAAACCAAGAACTGTTGTTATAGATAGTTAAGCCTAGGGTTGCCTAGAGAGGAACCACGCTAGAAAAATTTTCTTGGGGGAGATTGCTCAAATTGTGGTAATGCTAAGCATATCAGGGAGACATGTTTTAAACTTCATGAGTGTCCAGACCAGTGGAAGGAATCGAAGACTCGAAAGCAAGCAAAAGGAAAAGAGAGAGCTTCTCTAGTGACCGTAGAGCCTCAGCTGTCATTGATACCTCGCATGGATCCACAGAGTAGCAGAATGTGATGTCAAAAAGTCATTATGATAGTGCTTTGGTTAGTTTCAAGTAGGCTGACTGCAATCACTGGATCATTGATTCGGAAGCTCTGGATTATTGATTCTGAAGCTCTGGATTATTGATTCGGGAACTACGGATCACATCACATTTACTCCTAATGATTTTGTTCATACTTTAGAACCAAGACCTGATAGTATATCGAACGCTAATAGGTTCACTTATCTGGTGACTGGGGCTAGAGTTGTTGCAACTTCCCCTTCACTTTCTCTCCCCAATATGTTGCTTGTTCTTCATTATCTACTAAATTAATTTCGATTGGAGAAGTTACCGAAGATTTGAATTGTGTTCTTCTAATGTATTCCCACTTTTTTTTATTTTAGGATATTCTCACGAAGGACATAATTAGGTGTGATACTAAGATAGGGGAGTTGTATTACATGGATGACTTTAGTTTTGGGAGTGCAAATCATGTTTGAGGTGCATCCATTAGTAGGAAGAAACAACTATGGCTTTGGTATCGATGGTTAGGGCATCCATTATTTAGTTATTTGAAACAATTGTTTCCTGATCTTTTTTTTTTAATTTGAAAGGCGTAGATTTACAATGTTAGACTTGCATATTGACTAAGAGCCATATAGTTCCTTTTCTAATTAGTTCAAATAAAAGTGATTTCTTTGATATATTCTAATGTTTGGGGTGCATCTCCTGTTACTACTATTTCAGGTTGTAGATGGTTTGTGATATTTGTTGATGATTGTACTAGAATGGCATGGCTTTACTTAATGAGAAGCCAAAATGAGGTGGTTACAATATTTCAGAATTTTTGTACTATATTATAGGCCCAATTTGATGTGCAGATCTAGATTTTAAGAAGTTATAATGGTAGGAGAGTATATGAATGAATATCTTAAAAATATTTTCAAAAACATGGCATGATCCAAGAGTCCTCCTACTCCCAAACCTTAGCAGAATGGTGTCACAAAGAGTAAGAATAGACATATCCTCGACACAGCTCGAGCTTTCTGAATTGAGAGTCATGTGCCTCAAAGATTTTAGGACAACGCTGTGGCTACATCTATGCATCTTCTCATTCGGATGTCGTCTAAAGTGTTGAAATTTCAGACGCCACTATAGGCCTTGTCCACATATATTTATTTACCTTCTGTCCTAGTCATTCCTCCTTAGGTGTTCGTGTGTGTTGCATTTGTACACATCTCGAACACCTAACAAACGAAACTTGACTCTTGTACATTGTAACGTCTGTTCTTAGGGTCTGGTACACACTAGAAAGGGTACCGTTGCTATAACCCTTTTGCCCGACAAATCTATATCACTATAGCTGTCTCATTTATTAAAGCTGAACCCTTTTACCCATACTCCAATTCTTCCTTTTAGAGGAAACAAAGATAGAGATGGTGAATTGGTTAGAGTTTTCTGGCAGTATATTGCTCGGAGGGGAAGGGGCAAAGGCAGCTTGGGGAGTGGAGGAGGAGGCAGTATAAGATGGTGTTGGACATTGAATAGGCCCTAATAGGGGATGGCCAACTCCTATAGGAGTAAAATCACAAAGAACAACCTCTCTCTTATCCAGTATCCGACTCAACTCTTGAGAATATTCCTGAGGTAACCTCTCCTACTCCTTGTGCCTTTGATGAGCTTAATAATTCTATGGGATATAAACTACTTGATAGGCACAATTGAGGCAAGCCCGCAAATAGCTATTCGCTGGATGCTGAAGAGAAGAAATCGACCTATCCTATTATGAATTATGTGTCAACAAAAAGGTTGTCAGATTCATTAAAGACATTTTGTGTCGAATGTGTCTGCAATCCATATTCTAGAAGGGGTACATGATGCTTTGAAAGATCCCTAGTGGGTTCAAGCAATGGAAGAGAATATGACTGCACTGAAAACAAACAAGACTTGAAAGTAGTGTATAGGTTAGATAGATCGTTGTATGGTTTGAAGTACTCTCCATGAGCCTAGTTTAGTCAGTTCACTTTGGCAATGACAAGATAGGGGTATTCTTAGAGTCACTCGGATCACACATTATTCTTGAAACAACATCAGGGAAATGTAACTGTGTTGATTGTTTATGTTGATGATATGATTATCATTGGAGATGATTGGATAGAAATTTCTAAGCTCCAAAAAAAACTTGTGTGGAGTTTGAGATGAAAACCTTGGGGAGCTGAAATACTTCATCGGCATTGAAGTAGCGAGATCAACATGGGAATATTTCTCTCACAGAGAACCTATGTACTGGACTTGTAGGGTTAGAAATGTTAGACTACAAGCCTGTGAACACACGAATTGTTCAGAACCATTGGCTTAGAGAGTGTCCAAATTAAGTGGCAATAAACAAAGGAAGGTATCAAAGGTTAGTTGGCAAACTAATTTATCTATCGCATGCTTCTGTTGACATTGTTTATGCGGTGAGTATTGTTAGCCAAGTCATGCATGCTCTAAATGAAGATCATATAAATGCAGTATTCTGCATACTTCGCTACTTGAAGATCTCATCGGGGCGAGGATTAAGATTCTTAAAAAAAGGTCATCTTGAGATTGAATGGTTTACTAATGCAGACTGAGTAGGGAGTGTTTATGACAGGAGATCAATATTAAGATATTTTACCTTTGTGGGAGGAAACTTAGTTAGTTGGAGGAGCAAGAAACAGAATGTGGTGGCATTGTCAAGTGCAGATGCTGAATTTAGAGGGATGACCAAAGGATTATATGAGCTTTTGTGGCTTAAGAAGTTAATGTTGGAAATTGGGTTCGCTCTAGCAGCCAAGATGAAGTTATGTTGTAATAACAAAGCAGTAATTGACATCCCTCACAATCAAGTTCAACACGATCGTATCATACATGTTGAGGTAGACCCTCATTTTATCAAGCGAAACTTGGACACCAAAGTTATTCCGTTTCCGTTTGTACGATTAAAGACCAATTAGCATATGTTTTGATAAAGGCTATATCAAGCAGGATCTTCTATAGCTCACTTGACAAGTTACACATTCACAACATCTATGTACCAACTTGAGGGGGAATATGGGAATGAGCTGTAAATTACATGTATGAGTTTTAATTTTTTAAATTAGAGGTTATGCCTTATTAGGAGTCTTTCTTTCTTATGTGCATGTGTGTGTATATTTATCTAGGTCATTATTGTGAAATTTTGTAGGATTACTGCCAATTATTCCAAAAGCTTAAGCTATTGGATGAAAGCATGGTTTAATATTTAATTACTCTAACAATTATAATTGATAGGAAGAAAGATATACAAAAAAGACGATCGATTTTTCATCTCTAACTCGTAGATGAAAACTCGGAATGAACCTGGAAAGCCCCAGGAAAATGCTAGAACAGTCATATGTGCTGCTGTCTGCTGATGGAGACTAGCAAGAACTTATGAGACCACCAAACTTCAGAGAACCATTTTTCCACAAATTGTATCGTAAGTGGGTTGCTTATGTTCCTTGGACATAGTTGAATCCCTAATATCCATACATAACATGGTTCAATCGAGTAAGCAATGGTAATAATTCCCTAAAAGCTATATAGACGGAAACTTTTCTCATGACTCAACCCTTCTCCGACGGCCGAGATGGCTACGTCTATTTGGACTATTCATTTCGCTACCTGTTCCTCGGTTCTTTTCAAGATTAGCCCGATTTTAAATCATGATAAGGATTTGCACAATAATCACAACTAAGCCACAAGGTTAAATAGTAACTATGGAGTGAACAAAGGTGAGAGGGACAAAGTTTATTCACATTATCTATTATCGTAGGTATTGCGACTTTGCCTCTAGCGAAGTTCTTGACGGCTGGAGTGTCGAAGGTTGACTGAGCCGAGAGCTTGACAAGCATTCCTCACCTCTCTTTCTTTTCTTTTCCCCACGATTTTAGAAGATGGGGTCTCATGGAGATTTTCTCCTCTGTTCCTCGGTGAATACCCCAAAGAGAACTCCTCATGATGGAGTTCTCTTTCCCTAAGGCCTAGATGTCTCTCTTTGGGGGAGTTTACTGCCAAGCGTGTTTCTTTCATTCTCTCTACCTCAGCCATTGCCCATGCATGATAACATTTCCACTTGATAACTTTGTTGGTTGGTTAATCCCCTCTTCCACACCACCTATTTGGCTATCATAGTTTTGGGTATTTCTGATGTGAAGGATGAAGTTTTTCTTATATTACAATTATGTTATACAAACATGCAGTCTCAAATTTAAATGTTCTTGACTTTGGCTTGTGAGAAGGTCTTTCTCTTAACATGGACTTTTCCCAAAATTTATCCATGTCGTCCAATAATGTACTATGTCACCTTTCTCTAGTATAGCTTCATTAATTCTATCCTAGTTGCCCCCATTGCGTGGCTTCTTTAGTTCATGAGAGGCACTTTCGAACTCGACTAATTAGTCTTCTTAATCTAGCTCAACCATGGCCACACGATTACAACTTCATGTCCACTAGCTCCTCTCATGTCCAATGCTCCCATCATACCAACTCTTGATCCATTGTCTAATCCATATGTTAGGCATGTGTGAGGTAACGTAAGTCCTCGCGGAGTATGGAGCATCATCGAGTCATTGCTTGTTTCCGTATGCACTGGTTTCTTGACCCCACTATTTCTACTCCACGTCCTCGCTTGTACTTGCCACTTTTATCCCTATACCAATGGGGACTATTCTGAGGCATCGTTTACGTACGTAGCATGGCGCAACTTCAATCATGTTTATGCCGAAGGCTCCTCCTCTCGTCTCTCTTCCTCTTCTTATCTTTGGAAAGCGATTAAAATTTCAATCTGCATGATGTGTCTCACTATGGGGTTATACGACTTCTAATTAATCGAACTCCTGGAGACCACTCAAGTTAAGCCCATTTCGAAGTCACTGTTTCCACTTGATAATCTCATGAACCTCGCATCTCTCGCCTACTTCCTTTGCAACTCATTTGAGTCCATTTCCCCGGTAAGTTAGCTTTCCATCCATTTCGTCTGCTTTCCCTTTGTTTAGAACTAATTAAATGGCGAACCGTCTCTACGTCTATCGACTTTCCTTTGATGATCTTAAGCAACTATTCTCAAAGGTGCTCATTTTGGAATTGACTAATCTCAGTGGCCATCACTTCACTAATAACTATGTCTTACAATTACATAATAATAGATGGGGGACCCATTTTCCAGGATGCTATATGTGCTCCCACTGAATTTCTTATATAAATAGGATTCATCAAATTCTTAATGAAGCCAAACGATTTGATCATTTCATCAAAATGGACGTTCCAACTTTTGGAGGCCTGTTTAAGTCTATAAATGGATCTCTTAAACTTGCACACGTTACGGCTTTCACCAAGAGATTTAAAACCCTGTGGTTGTTCCATATAGATATTCTCTTTGAGAAAACCATTTAGGAAAGCCATTTTAATATCCATTTGGATATCTCATAATCTAGATGTGCAGTTACAGCTAATAAAATTAGCCAATAAAATTCGAATGGACTTCAACATGGTCACACAGGTGAGAAAGTTCATCCTAATTGATCCCTTCTTTCTAACGATAACCTTTTGCTATCAGCTGTGCTTTGTATGTTCCAATTTGAACATTTGTGTTGATCTTTCTTTGAAGATCACTTACAATCTATTGGTACAATACCATTAGGCAGGTCAACTAATGTCCAAAATATTATTGGAATACGTCGAATCTATTTCAGATTCCATGGCTTCAAGTCAATTTCCAGAACCAATGTCTGATATCGCCTCCTTATAGATATTAGGATTAGTTGGTTGATCACCATCATTTACGATGAATAATTATTGAATATCCTCAAGCAAGTATCCATAACGTAAAGAAGAACGAGACATTTCTGATCCTCCTAAGAGGTTGTGTGTTTGAAGCTCGCACTGAATCAGAGATTGGAGTTTGAACTTGATTGGTTAGCGTTCATTGTTTTCTTGTTCTTGCAAAACTATTTTGGGCCCTGTGCCACCTTCTTGGATGAACTAATTCTCCAAAAGGTAATGTGCCTGCTAACCAAACTCTTTGGTCAATGTGAAAATATAAATAATATTTAAGGCTTTCCTTAGGATAATCCAATGTAGTGACCTATTCAGGCCTTACCTCCAACTTATCTGTTTGTAGCTTCTTAATAAAGTGACAATCTCAAATCTTAATGTGATTAAGACTTGGTCTCCTACCATGCCATATTCATAAGATGTAATAGGGAATATATTTGGACTATACTCTATTCAATATATATATATAATATATATATATATAATATATATACACGACTATCTCAAGGGTGTATCCCCAAAGGATATAGGCAAATCGATGTAATTCATCATAGATCACACCATATCTGATAAGGTACGATTTCTTCTTTTTGATATACCGTTATACTCTAGCTTTGCAAGAGGTGTCCATTGTGATAGAATGATATTTTCCTTGAGATAATCTAGGAATTCAGTACTAAGGAATTCTCTAATTAAATCAGATTAAAGGGCCTATTAGATTTTCCTGTTTGTTTCTCAACTTCACTTTGAATTCTTTGAACTTTTCAAAAGATTTGGATTTACACTTCATCAATTCTCAACTTCACTTTTGAATTCTTTGAACTTTTCAAAAGATTCAGATTTATACTTCATCAAGTATCAATAACCAAATTGTGAAAATCATCGATAAAGGTATGAAGTAAGAGTAGCCACCTCTAGCAACCTCATTGATTGGTCCACGTATATTTGAATGTATCAATCCAAGTATATTGGGAGCTTGCTCACTATGCCCTGCGAAGGGCATTTTAGTATTTTTTTCCTTCAAGACATGCCTCACAAGTTGAGTATGTTTCAAAACTAGATGGATTGATATATCCACCATTACTCAACTTATCGATCCTACCTTCTCTAGTATGACCTAATATGAGGTACCAAACATACATTGGATTTGGACTATCTCTAAGGCATCTGGTAATGACATTCACATAAAAGTTTTCTGCTTATTGACATTGACAAGCATATTACCAGACATCATAATGGTATACAAATTGTTGGTTAATATACCAGAACTAACACATCTTCTATTATGAAAAATGGAAGATACATTTTCAGCAAAAGAAAATTCATAATTCTCTTTTACCAAGCGTGGTAAGAGATGATGTTTCGTATAGCATTTTCAAAATACAAATGGTCCTTTAAAACAATTACATGTCCAAAGGGCAAAACTAAGCGAAATGTCCCTATTGTTAAGGCAGCGAATCTTGCTCCATTTGCAAACATTAGGACAATTTCATTTTGCCCAACATCTTGCTTATTTCTAGATTCTGTAATGGCAAACAAACATGTGATGTTGCAGCAGAATCTAGACTCATAAGCTGGATTCAACACTAACCATAAGATTAGTTTCAATAAGCATGGACATCATACCTTTGTAAGGTTGGTTCTTCGGCTTGACTTTAAGCTCACGAGGTTCTTCTTTCAGTTCCTCTTGAAGTACCCCATAAATCACAATAATGATATCTGTTCTTTTAACTTTTGGCTTTGGTTACACAATTGATTTTTTAGACTTCCTTTTGCTTTTCTTTGAAGAAGTCTTACTTCTTGAAGATGAAGCTTTAGCGACAGCCATTATATTCAACCTTGAGTTGTGCATTTCTTTCTCATAAACTAACAACATGCTAGGTACTCGACAAGAGTTTTCTCCATATTATGCATATCAAAGTTTTGGACAAATCTAGAAAAGGAATCAGACAAGAATTGGAGGATTAAATCCATAGCTAACTCATCATCCATGATGAGATCCAATCTTGCCAGCTCTTCAATGTGCCATGTCATTTTGGGAGCATGATCATTCACAAATGATCCCTCTGCCATCTTCATATGGTATAGTGTTTTAGATATCTCATATTTAGAGGTCCGACTATTCTTATCAAAGAGTTCCTTTAAATGTGGAATAATCGACCTTGCACCATCCATATTTCATACTTCTTCGGAAACACATTGTTTATTAAAGTAAGCATGTATGACCTAACTTTTAGGTCATCCTTAAGCCACTTCTCATAAGTTAC
The DNA here is from genome assembly GCA_019149425.1 of Psidium friedrichsthalianum. Taxonomy (NCBI): domain Eukaryota; kingdom Viridiplantae; phylum Streptophyta; class Magnoliopsida; order Myrtales; family Myrtaceae; genus Psidium; species Psidium friedrichsthalianum. Next base: position 17,725 of record JAGVVM010007761.1, read on the forward strand.
TCGTTCCTCTAGGGTCCCTCTCTCAGGGAATGAAGATGACATCTTCTCATCCGACACATATCCGAGCTTTTCTAAGTGAGCACACTTCTCAAATTCCTCAGCTAATCATTGAAATTAGGATTAGTCAAATAGTTCTTGTTAATGATTGAAGCAATTGGGTTTGTACTCACCATTTTAGCCGAGTAAATAAATGATTATTTAGAAAACTCACTGTTGGGAGTTGACCGTCAAAATAGCTATTTCATTATGGCCTTTACACGAAATAGATGCTATCACTAACTTTATCGAATCTCACACTCCTTAAATAAGAAATAACAATCTCTGTTGGGTAATATTACTAGTAGGTATTAAAGTCCCATCAGTTCATAGTTCATCTCACCTAATAGTTATTAGGGTTCTATGAACTGGATGAGTGAATCAACTTATTCAACGCATCATACGCGAGTCCCAATCATAAGTTCGGGCTCTAAACCCTAAAAGTCTCACTTGGTATTTATAACTCCATGATCATAATTAATCTCACCCACTATCTCATGTAAGTATTGAAAAAAGCAACGATCCCTCACCTAATAGTTATTGGAAATCAGGTTTCAACCCCACAACATCAAATGTTCAATTGAGTAGTCCAACACTATAATCGACAATTGACTCTTATATATCCATAGCCAATCAATCAATCATTATAATACATGATCAAACACAATAATAGAAGGCCATAAATCTAAAACCATTACGACTTGATATTTCTATTAAGGAGATTTAGGGCATAAAACTGTCTCATATTCACATACTAACCATTTGTCATGCTTTCGTGAATCAAACAAATGGATAGACACCAAACATGAATATCTACCGTATACAGTGCAAGTTTAACGGATCTCAAGCCAATAAGATCACATTAAACAACATAATTCAAAATTAGATTTTTAATGCATGATTGATTTAGTTCAGTTCTTGCCAAGTTGATCAAAATCAACTTTGATAGACCTTTTGAAAAGTGATTTAAAAGATGAAATGGTCTATCGCAAGAGCCATAATGAACCAAACTAATCAAATACACGAATACACCTATGGATGACTCTAATACCACTTATTGAGTTTTGCGAAGGGACGTATGGGTGAATTTCAAAAGTTTCTCATCAAAACAGAGTAATTTGTAGCAGAAACAAAACAAAGCATATGTGGATCTTCCATAGGGGATATCTGGTCATTTCAATCGAAGATCAAAATCATACATGAAGAGGGTTTTAGGATTACCTCCTAAAGCCGTTTGGGATGACTTGGCTCGTGTGTTCTTGAGCCCCACAAGTGTCCAGCTTCTAGTTTCTACACACCACCAATTCTGTGACGAATGGAAGTCGAAGCTCACACTTGATCATTGTCTTGATTATACTAGCAATCCGTTTGGACAAAACAATCCATGCTTGCATTTTGATACGACCCTCAAGTGTTTTTGATCAAGAGCGATCTCACGCATGCACGAAAAATTTAATGCGATAAAAATCACAAGAACTCGCACGAGCATCACCCAAACATTAACCTCTAACCCCAATTTATAGGGGAGGGGTCTTTGGAGGGAAGACACCACCTTAGCCAGCAGTTTGACTACCGTGGCGCGCTACTTTGCTGTCTTTGATCCTCGTGCTGTCATCATCTTGTAAATTTGTACAAATGCCACATCAATATGTGATCTTTTCAGGATTCGTGCGCACATCAAATGCAAGTTCATTTATGATCAAAATTATGAATCAAATCAAATCTAATTTGACTCAATTCAGTCCGATTATCTTGATAGTTGTTCTTGCAAATATCTTTGCAATCTCAGCTTCTAATATTAATGTCATCACAAAGCTAACAATAGGACATATACTATCAAATTAGTATAACCAAGAGAACTGACTGTCCCGATCAGTCTTTAGGTTCCATAAGCCATGAGTGATATCTAGCAATATACATGGCTATCCAGATGATTATAAATGTTACAAAAACATAATGAACCTGTCAGCTTTGGCTAGAATGTAATTTAGTCCTTCCGTCTTACTATGTCCCGATCAAATAAAGGTCATGGAATAGATGTTAAGCCGCCAATTCGATCATATACGTCAATCTAACTGACATGCATTCATACGGGACATTCTTAATTTCAACCCTAACCGAGGATTTTCAATGCATCATCACAATTAGATCGTATAGAACATCGACCATGTATATAACAAGGAGATAGATCCCATTATCGCAACACATGTGATTTCATATGCGAACAAACAACGACCATTAAATACAGAGGTGAGTCGTTGACTCGCCATATGTGTACTTGTGGACCATAGCCATCCACATAAAAGCCAATATCGTGCCTTAGATTTGAGCTTCCATGTTCGTTAATCGTTCAACATGGGTCACCTTCATTGAACTCGTTTGATAAGAGCACCTGCGTTCTAACTCAAACATCTAATGTCCAATGACTTGTGATTTGTCATCCCTTTAAGCATCCAATATTCAATAGTGAAGTTTAGAACGAACTAATCTCAAGGGATCATCGACATCCACTCAATGATGCATTGATCAAAAACAATTTAAAGATTGACTCTAACTAAAAACCTATTACACATATTATTGACATTTTGAGAATAGGCTCAGCCACAAACTGATCTTATGGACTTTATTCATTAAAGTAATTGGAAAAAATGAATGAATATGTCTTTGCCATTACTAAGATTGAAAGTACAACAAAATGCCAAAATCGCAACAAACACATGGTTTCTGTAGGGCATACACCTAACATCAACATTGTTATATGCACAACCTAAGTTCAAGTGGATCCTGGCAAACACGAGAATAAAAATGTTCCGTGTTCTGGCTGGTATCGGATTATGCAAGTTAGAGTAATTGGGAGCTTAGGAATCTTTTGTGCCCATCCATCCATCTATAATCAATAAAACAAGCAGATTATCGTCGGAAAGAATTCATGGCTAAAAGGACATTCAACCTTTGACGAGGGATAGATCTATTTATTTCCTTCGCCCAAGGGAAGGAACTATGTTCTGTGATTAGTTATTATTATTTTTTTGGTTGAAATATTTCGTGATTAAGTTACTAGTTGAGAAAAGTGTCAAAAAAATTCTTAAAGACCAAACCAACGTTAGTTTGGGGTTAAGGAGTAACAAAAGGAAGATCCATGATGTTTAGTCAAGAGAGATCAGAGCTTACAATTCTAAAGTGCTGAGTTGTTCAGATTCACTTTTCTCGTCTTAAGTGCTTAAAATCTTATCTTGAGAGTCTCTGTAAGAGTGATAAAGCTGACATTTATTACAAACCTTTCAACAATTCATATAGTGGAATCCACTAATCGACTATCATCACAGGAGAGTAAACGTAGGCTTGCTAAAGCTGAACCACTATAAACTTAGCATGCAATAATCTTACCTTAAATTCTCTTTATAGTATTTAGAATTCCGCACGTCTTGCTTTAGAACTTATGATGTTTATGTTTCGAATTTGTTTAAATTTCACAATTAATTATTTTGAAACTATTCAAAATCATCTATTCACTCCCCCTCTAGGTGATTTGCTAGAGACAACAATCGGTAGTAGAGTGGGTGCTCATTATTTCGAAGTGTTTTACTTCTAAGCTCATGATCTATCATTCTAGGAACAATTTTTCCATAGTAAGTGATTCAGTGTTCAACAAGCCGTCATATTTTAATGGAAAGTATTACAATGTATGATGCAACAAAATGAAGTGGTTCTTTAAAGCATCAGATAATTTGATGTAGGACGTTGTGGTCAATGGAGTATTTCCTAATGCCACAACTGCCCTTCCATTGGAAATCAAGGAAACAACAACACTAATGCTATTGCAAGGACTTAACTCAAAAGTTGTTCACTCACTCTTCTGTGCTTTATCCACTCCCATTTACAATTGCGTTGCAGAAAAAGAATCAACAAAGGCCATATGGGACAGACTCCATGTCATGTGTCAAGGAATTAATGGAGTCAAGGAGACTAGCCTCGGCATACTACTAGGCGACTATGAAGCCTTTACGATGAAACCGGATGAAACAATTGTTGACACTTGATTTTTAATCATCTTTTCTCTTTTAAAATTAATCAGAAAAAATCCATAAAATTAAAAAATCAACTTTGGGGACCTGGACAAGCCTAGGGAACTAATTTTGACCAAAAAATGATTTTCCATATTTTCGGTATTTTTCAGCATTTTTTATTTTCGAAAATTAATAGAAAAATCCATAAAAATTTCATAAAATTAAAAAAATCAACTTTGGGGACCTTGGCCAAGCCTAGGGAACCAAATTTTGACCAAAAAATGAATTTTCCATATTTTTTGTTTTGTTTTTTTTTAATATTTTTTAGAAATTAGGAAAATATTTGAAAAGAAATTGTATTTGAGGCCACAAAAATGACAAAAATGGTCATAATTTCTTTTTAATTCCCTTTTCATGTTGGACATCACAAATTCAAAAATACAATTCGAGGTCATATGTTCCTTCACGAGCATAATCTCGAATAGGCCCTAAAAAAAATCTAAATTCAAGTCATTTTATTTTTGTTTTTCACTTTCAGGAGTTGTGACATATCCTCTAATAGTTGAATTTTCATCTTGGCCCAATGTACCCAAACTGACTCAATTTTGTAAAAGGGGCTTAGTTGAATTTTACATTAAAATTTCAAAGACTAGAGTTGCAAATACCTACACACTGAGGGGATTATTTTGTAAATAACCAAAAGAAGCGTTAGTGGAGAAATAAAAATAGAGAAGGGAAGATGGAGACTAATAGATGGAAAAAATAAGATTAGAATAGAGAAGGGAAGATAGAAGAAAGATGACGAAATTAGAGAGATAGATGAAGGGAAGATAGATGAAGAAGAGTTAGGGAATTAGAATGGAGATAGATGGAGAAGGGGAGATGAAGATGAAGAAGAGTTAGTGGAGAAATTAGAATGAGAGATAGAGTTAGTGGAGAAATTAGAATGGGAGATAAATGAGTGGGCTATAAAAGGAGGAAGAAGAGAGCTTGGAGGGGGGATTATTTTTTAAGAGAGAAAATTTTAGATGTTGGAGAGGGTTTTGGGAGATTGAAGAAAATTTGAGAGAAAAAAAAAATACAAAAAGAGAGAGAATTTTGCAGATGGTGTGGGAGTACGAAGTTAGGGGGTTATCATCACAATTCCTTTATTGATCAACACAAATCAAGAGTTCATCCCCGTCGTTCGAGCCGCAATCTTAATCACACAAGGTGATAATGAGGTCCCGAATTCAGCAATCAAATCCGTCAAATCAGGTAACGATCCTAGCCATTAAAATCTTCGAGAATTTCGTTTGCCCAAATGGATTGATTTAAATATTTGATTATGTCATGTTCGTACTCATATGTCTCCATACCCACATGTCGCATTCGTACTATAATTTTCTGCATTTTTTTTCTAACAAATCCAAACCCCAGAATTGGGAAAGGCAACAGACCCGACACCGGATTCGGCTTGAGTGTTCTATGTGGAGGATATTCAAGACTTTAGTAGGTGATATGCAATGGTATAAATATCTATGTCTTTAATAAGCCCTAAAGTTGCTTCTGTTAAGCAAGTTAGCGATCACATTCTAAAACTAACTCAGACTAACCTACGGACTTGTTCTTTTTCACGTATCCAAGCACACAATACACTGGCCGATTGAGCATGGTCTGCGCCTTACCGTTGAGTATGTTTTTTCAATTCGAGGATAGTTCATGCATTTGGGATCGGCGAGACTAGATTCAGTTATTGCAATACGGGACATTTGGAACCTAATGGATCAAATAGGTCGATGTTCTTTAAAAGCCGAGAATCTTCTTGTAGAGGGTTATGAAGCCACACATTTTTTCAAAGTATTAGTGATTCCATTGAATTCTTTCTGTGACATAAATTTATGTCGATGAACACCACATGTGAACAAATGAGCAGAGTAAATGAGTTACTGTAGTCAAGAGGGGAGCCAATCTTATGGATATATATTTGTCTGCCACTGGAAGGGTCTCCTCAGATCTTGGCCATTCTGGGAAACAAGTGTGGAGTCCTTTTGTCTGAGCATGCTTTAGCTGGAATTTCCTCTGTATCTAAGAGCTGGGAACTTGAATGAGTACGTTTAATGTTGCATTTCGAATTATGGAAGATGACACCAACTTTTTCCGTTTATAATGGTTTAAAAAATTTCAATTTGCTCCCACCAGAAAAAAAATGTGAACCTGGAGGCACGTGTTCCTCACACTACAGGGGCTCATGTATTTGCTTTTATCTGTGTTTATTTTATTCAGAATAATCTATTTGAAAACAGTAGCACGCATGTGTTATTGTAGATAATGATGGAGGCCTGGCCAGGAATTTCTACTCTTCTTTTAACTCCTGTGAAGGCGGTGTTTAATTATTGGGTGCTTATGTTGGAAGATCCTGAATTTCTTTGGCTTGGTTGTCCATGCAAATGGTTTGGTCACATAGCACTGCTTCATGGGCTGTTATATCTATTCCAGTCATATTGATTGCTAGAATAAGAAAAGATTCTCCTGATCTTAGATTTGTCAGCTTTAATTGAGAAGTACCTATTTGCCCTTTACAAACCACAGTCACATGTATGTGGGCCTGGCTTCTGTATGATATCTTTTGTACTTTATTTTATACTTTCCTTTGTCCTTTGAACTTTTGATTATTTAGTTACATTAAATAACCAATGGCACGATAGGATTCATTTTGCTGATTCCACTAAATGGGAATTATCCACCATGTGGAATGCTCTCCTTCTTTAGTGTGGTGGTGATACAAGCTTAGAAGTTCCTCATTCACTGAAACTCTATTTTTTGACCAGAATTTTGTGTCGATGCCTGTAACTGGTGGCCGCTATTGTGTAGTTATCATCTTTATAACACAATGTTTTTTAGACCATCTTTGTGATGGTTTCTACTGACTTCCAATGACATTGTCTTCTGCAGGTTTTCTGCGCAGGACTATTTTAAATTCCGTGACATGCCTCTGAACAATGCAGCTGTTAAAACTAGCTGAAAGTGGGAAAATTGGTGCCCTCAACCCTGTTCAAGCGTCACCTTA
>JAGVVM010007762.1:0-15886 GCA_019149425.1 Psidium friedrichsthalianum
CCAACTCGCTTGCGCGCCCCCCCCCCCCCTCATGCACAGAGAACTACTTCCCCGCCGCTCTCGCATCTCTTCCCTCCCTTCCCTTTTTTTTTTTTTTTGTGATGTCGCCGAGGAAAAAAAGATGTATGACCACCAGTCAAGTGGCATTGACGATGCGCTTACACCGTGATCAAACAAGTTCGATGTTGATGAAGCTCCGAAAGGCCTGTAATGTTCATACGAAAGCCTTGTACTTCAAAGCAATGATCACGGGTCTTCAACATTGCCAATGCGTACCTGATTCAGAATGAAGCTAGCTGATTATTGGAGAGCCTGCGAAAGGAAGCAAACATCGATCCTGACGAATGCATTGTTCATTTTCTGCATGGGATATTTTCTGCTTTATAATGTCTTAGAATTAATTCAAGAGTAAAAAGTAGTGATTTTCCTTTCTCCTATTAAATGGCTCGGATCCTTTACTGCCACCAACTTGGGATAAATTTAATTGCGAGTAAAAAGTCCGCACAAGCTCGAAAGGGAACTTTGTATCATTTCGATTTACCCTCATCAATCCTCCATTCTAAAATTGAATCCCTTCCATTCTCAAGAGTTTGCAAACTGTTTCAGAGCACAGTCATACCAAATAGAAGTTCTCTGTTGGAACAAAACTTGGGGCAAAGCAAGTCGTGGAATATGGCCACTGGTTGAATAACTTCAAACAAAAAAATTGCAAGTTAAAAGCCCATGCGAGCTCAAAGGAGAGATAACTTCGTTATCATGCTAATTTACCCTTAATTATTTTAAATTATGAGTTGGAGTCTATCCAAAATCCAAAGATTAAGCTCTCAAAATGCTGAATCCACGTGCTAGTATGGGTAATCTACAGTCCCCATTTCCCGAGAGTTCTTGCAAATCTAAACACGCTTGCCATAGTTCATTTATTAAGAATATGCATGAGTCTTTCATGAAGCTACGCAAGTCGTTGCAGATTTTGCATGCTTTTTAAAAAGTGCTCACATGTTGCAAAATTTCATACATGATTTTGTCTGTATTGCTAACCTTCAATGGGAAAGAATTCTAATCAGGCAACTTGTTCCATTTATGAAAAATGATCATATTGAATGAGGAAGTTTCAGGACATGAAAGGCAAGCCATCTCTATACACGTCCTCCATATCAAACCCAGTGAGTTGAGTGAAAAATTCCGTGCTTACAAGGTAATGAGGTTATCTCGCGAAAAGATGACGACCAAAATGATGAGAGGTATTTATTTCCCTATCATACATACTCCAGGTTGCCCTTTGGTTAACCCCTTTGAACGGAGAATTCATTTCCTACCCCTATCAGGAAAAACACCAACATTGGGGTAAAATTCCCAAAAGAGGCTCAAATTAGTTAGAATTTTCTTGCTTTCGCTTGCATCAATCTTCAAGCATATTTATTGCATGCGAATTTTATTAGCTCAAGTGCCATAGACATGATGAAGAGGCATTTCTTTCACCATATCCCTACATAGTTAACTCTCGCTTACCCCATTTAAGCGGAAGATTTATTTCTTAAAAACCCACTTGGTGATTCATCTCCATGATGAAAAGTGAAAAATCATCAACAAAAAAGAATGAATGATGAAGATTTGAAACAACTCAGAGCGAGTGAACTTCAAGAAGAAAAGATCCTTGAGGAAAGTACACAAGAAATATCTATCAAACGGGGCTCTCTTTCTCTTCTCAAAAAAAGGGGGGCAAAACCTCCCTTTCAAAAAAGATTTCTCTCAAAGATCAAGAGAAGAAGAAAAATCAAAATCAAAGAGGAGAGAGGAAAGCCTTGGCAAAAATTGATGTGCTCCTCAAAGAAAAAAAAAACATTTAGCAAATCCTCAAAGAAACTTCTAAAATTGCCAAAGCAAATATCAATGACAAAAGTGTCGAAGATAGATGATCACCGATCCATTCATGATATACCCTTTTACTATGAATAGGCCTTCATTTTCAAGCTTACCTGAACCTATGTTACAGCCCATACCCAAAGCCTCTTCGGATTTAGGGCACTTGAGTTACGTAGATTTCAAATGGTTATAAATATCGCTTGGAGAAGTGCGAGCAGGATTATTTTATCTCATGTCACAGGGTTCCTGACTGTAACTGATGTAACTGATGCAATCTTCCATTTCAAAGCCAAAATGACTCTCATAAGTCCCTTTGATAAGCCTTGACCAAGCCTAATACATTTAGTCCTTGCGAAGACCTTCAGATTGATCTGGTTATACTAATTGCGAGAATACTGGACCCTTGTCAAGCATGATGGTGATAGTTTTGAGTGATTCTCACACCCGTATCAGCGTTAGGTTCTAAAAAGCCTTTTCATGAGAGAGAGTGAAAGTCCTTTCTGACTGAAAGTTTCTCATTCGATATTGATTGGATTTGTCAAAAGGAATTTGGCAGGTTTCTTTATTGATAAAATTCCCAATGAAGCTGCGTGATGCAAGCAAAAGATCATAAGATTTGTTGATATATGATGCGGCATTGTGTTTACACACCATGATTGCTTTAATCTATATTCAAGTGCACATCTTGTTTGGTATTGTCCTGACTCATCTCAGGTGCACACTTTTATGTGTTTGTTCTAATCATCTCAGAGGCACATCCCTCGTGCGTTACACTAAGGAGAATTGTGTGACGCATCACCTCTTCGTGTTCGCCCTGATGAAATTCGATCGACATGCTCCTTTTAGTGTTTGCATTGACGAGATTCGCGCGACACATCCCTTTGGATTATTGAATGAACAAGCCCTACTAGCAAATGCTCGTCAGGCAATCTTCCAAGCTCTCAGGTAAGTATATCTTCAACCTGAACTCTCAAAAAAAATGAAATTCTTATTATAAGGCACTCGAATCCATTGCGGCACATACAAGGTACTAACCTTCTTCAATGAAGCATGATTTTTGAAATACATGTCACATTGCATTAGTTTGTCTATGTGCATGATTATGCTTCGAGTGGAAAAGACAGGTGTAAACGCAATCAGTTGTCCCAAGATGGCACCCCAAAGCCAAACTTTACACAGACCCTTCGTCTACCCAAAAGTGGTGACAATAGGTAATCTATGGTGACTTCTAACACAGAAGATCCATCCCAAGCCCTGAGTTGCAAGCACCGCATAGACGAGCCATTTCAGTAGGAGTATGCCGTCTCTGGAGCCCTTCCATTGGAAACCCCAATTAGAAACGGTCCATTTCAAGCCCTGAGTTGCAGGCACCACTTAGACGAGCCCTTTTAGTAGGATATGCCGTATCTGGAACCCTCTCATTGGAAACCCCGATACGAAACGATCCACCGTGAAGTCCTTAGTTGCAGGAAAGTGCAGACGATTCTTTAAGTAGGATAGATCGTCATTAGAACTTTAACTAGGAATTCTATCAGGAGTACGACCCACCATATAAGTCAAAATGCAGTGCGAATCCTCGAAATAGGTAGATTGCCACTAGAGCCTTGCATTAGGAACTCTTGCCATGGGTTGACCTACCATAGGTCAAGCTTAACCTCCTCGGTGTATCCTTAGAATGAATCTTTGCCTGCCTGTTCAAAGAGCATTCATTCCAGGCAATCTTTCAACTCATGATCAATTGCTCTCATGAGATATCCATCACTTCATGATTGACCTACTCTCATGTCTTTGATTGTATTTGGTTCACGACTAACCTACTCTTGTGACATTTTATATAACTCATGATCAATAGCTCTATGAGGCCTTTTATCAGTTCACGATCGACCTGCTCTATTGTTCTTGATCTCTATTTTTATTAAGGCCATGATCGACATGCTCTCATGATTTTGATCTAGATAGTTACATAGCTCATGTTCGACCTACTCTTATGAAATATTAATCAGTTCACGATCGACCTGCCTCATGCTCTTGATCTTTGTCAAACCACAATCGACATGCTCTTGTGATCTTACCTACAGCTACGACTCCTAGCGGCCTATTAAAATGATGGTGGTTCCAAAAGATAAAATGGTGCCAGTTTGAGCCAAACTCAAGTACATTCCTCCATTCTATATCTTGCGCTGTCCGCGTCAAAGGGAAACTTCTTGTAACGGATAAGACCCCAGTATCTTGAGATCCTCGCAACCACAAGAAGAAGTTTGGAAAACAAGAGAATCATCAGTATTATGAGGTATCGTGTGAAATAAGACATTTCATATGCGATCCATGTACAGGTTTCTCTAATCCATTTTTTTAGAGCGAAGAAGTCTTAACACATGTTATTTATAGTTCTACATATCATGCATCACTTCAATTGTATAGAAAATGGATTAAAACCCAAAAAATTCATTCATCATCTGGCATTGTCAAAATTTAGGTTCAATTTGGTCTTTGAGCGAAAACTCCACGAGCTATCACTCAAAGAGGGACGCTATTGGCATCTAAATTTTGATTTCTATTAATCATTTATTTCATAAAAATTAGAGACTAACTTTAGTCCCTACAAAAATAACTAAATCATTTTGCATATAGTTTGCACCTACTCATTTTGACTTTTTAGCGTGCACGAATTCGTATTTTTTCAATTGAACTGGCAGCGAATATGCTTAAATGCTTCCACAGCACATTTGACGCTCTCGTAACAATTCCTCATCACGTATTGTTGTCTGACCAATCAGTTCGAACGCAAGAAGATTTTCGGGCAATGCCAAAATGATTGCTTGAACGACAAAATCGGTCATGAAAGGCGGGCTTTCAACATGATGTTACGATAGATGGGTATGTGTCGACGATGACCGCAGGGGGTATTAAGCCATGAAAGGCATCTCTTCGAAGCCCGGCGATTATATCCACTTAAAGTCTCAGGTCCCTCTTCACAAGATCCCAATTGGCGTAAAGCATTGGAGATATTACGGTTTTGGTCCAAAAGTGATGCCACCACTTATTTGTCTTCCTGGCACAGCAGGAGTGGCAGATACCTATTACAAGCAAGTCATGTCTTTGGCAATGAAGGGTTATCGAGTGATTTCTATTGATATTCACGTGTTGGAGCCATCAAATCGATTCAGGCATTTGAAAAGTTCTTAGATGCTATCGACGTTCATCATTATTAGCCGGACCCCTTCTTTTTTGCTTGAAGCACTATGTATTAACTGGGATTCGTGATGGCCGTGAGGAATCCAAGGCAGCTCATGATTTGATCCAATTAGCAAAATGAGTGGTCTGGAATGGGTCTTCCTCTTAACATCTAGGTGATGGAACTTGATCTTCTTTCATTGGATTCTATTGTGAGATTCGCTGATGCATGGATTCAAGATTAGGGCCTCTGCACGTTCTTATTAATAACGCAGGTATATTTTCCATTGGAGAACCACAGAAGTTTTCAAAAGATGGATATGAGCAACATATGCAAGTTAATCATCTTACTCCAGCATTGCTATCAATATTGCTTTTGCCATCGCCCCTTCAAGACTCTCCAAGCAGAATTGTCAATGCAAATTCTATGATGCACTACGTTGGGTTTATTAATCCCGAAGACATGAATCTCGTTTCTACGAGGAGGAAATACACAAGTTTATTAGGTTACAGTAGCAGCAAGTTAGCTCAAGTTATGTTCACAAGCATCCTCCATAAACGACTGCCTGCTGAATCTGGAATCAGTGTTTTATGTATATCACTTGGAATAGTCCAAACCAACCTTGCGAGGGATCTTCCTAGAATTGTTCAAGCTAATTACCGTGTAATACCTTACTTTATATTTAATCCTCAAGAAGGTTCTAGGAGTTCACTTCTGCTGCGACGGATCCTCAGGTTTTAGAGTACTGCGAGTTACTAAAAGCGGATGAGTAGCCTGTTTGTGCATCCAAAAAACCCTTCTGAAGAAGCACACAATGTCGAAACCTCTTATCAGGTATGGGAAAAGACGTTAGAGTTGATTGGCCTTCCTTCAGATTCTGTGGAGAGGCTTACAGAAGAGAGAAGAGCATGGCACAAGAAAAGAAAGGGGAAATCAAAGGATGAGTTTGAAAGGACAAAAGAAGGTGGGTGTTGGACACTTTCGATGGGCACTTGCGGTAAAATACTCAAGAGGAATTCCACTAAACAGGGGGGAGGGGGGATCGCTTCATCATGATCAAGAAGACACCATCATGAGAAAAAGAAAGAAAAGTGGACTGGAGGATTCGAGGCATCTGGTGGGGGCTATTGTTATCGGTAGGACGATCGCTCTCTCGGGGAGCAACGTGAAGAGAGGGTTGGTTTTGAGGTGGCGGTCCCTTTTGCTTGCGAAACCCACTCTGGGCCCCTTCTGCACTACCACCAAGTCGACTATCATGATCCCATGGACCTCCATTTTGAATTATGATTGCTTTCTCTTGATTACCGACAGTCCTATTTTCCTCTCACGGTGGTACTTCTGCTCAGCTTTCTTCAATCTGTTTCACCCGCACGCTATTGCCTTTCCTTAGCCCGAAGTGATAACAATTTGGTCAAATTCTCTTTAGCACTAATCACGTTGAAACCAGCTACTCTTTGATCATGTTTTGCTACTTTTTGGTGCTTGAATTTACCCTTATTCAGTGCCATTCTAGCTGGTGTTTTGGTGCCTAAGTTGCTACTCTTCAAAGAATCGTTTTGCCACTAGTCCAATGTGCTCGAGCTGCTACGCAAGGAAGTCTAAGCCATGAGGAGCCCATCCAAGAATTGAAGCTTGAGCTACAATTTTCAGCGCAAGTTCAATTTAGAAAAGGTACAATCTTGAAGAGAAAGGATTTGTAGGTCTTGAACGTGATAATGATGAAGGGTTCCGCATCAACTTTTTGTCTCAATCGCAAGAACTTTTTTTCTCGATTGCAAGAGAACCATGTGAGAAGAGAGAATCTGGTCAAAAGCATGAGAGAAAGGAAAAGTTCACCAAAAAAAAGGAGCAAAAGGTGTCGGCCACACACAAAAAAGAAAAAAAAAAAGAGCACATGGCAACAAGAAAGGGAGACAAAAGAAATCGTGAGAGGGCATTTGTCGTAGAAGCATGCATGATTACGGGTCCTTTGAGGTTTCGTTGTTGGGATACCATAAAGGAGAACCACGATTGAAAAGAATAGAGGGAGATAAAAAAGGACTCCAGAAGGCACAGCAAAGGAGAGGATTGAGATTCTCCACGAAAGAACAGGGAAGAAGTAGGCTACCGTGCAGCTGTGACACCGTGAAGCAAAACATTGCTCTTGCCTTAATGACAAGCTATACTAAATCATGACGCAACCCGACATCACGTCGCATTGCCGATCTACTCCAAGCGGTTAACCTCGTAACAAGTGTCAATGGATCCAGCGGTAGTCAAACAGCCCTTTGTTCTTGTGGACTCTCCTAGATGATGTTTTGGCAACTACTTGCACATCCACGAGCGCTAAAACCGTCACACAAACAGCCGCTCAAGGCCCTACACTGACGAGCCATTACTGTCCTAAAGCTGGGATGATTCCTCTCGGTTGAGTTGATCGATGTTGTTCTCTGTCACAATATTGCGAGCCTCGATGAATGCTCATGGTTTTGTTGCTATAGGTTCTAGTGCCTGTTTAAAGCGCCACTGATCCTTAAATGGACACTTACCAAACCCATCACCAAAGAGAGGGGAGACTTTAACAAGAATGATCCGAAGGAAGCTGTCGAGAGCACTCTCATCGCCTACAAGGCTGCTCAAGACATTGCTAACACGGAGCTGGCTCTAACTCATCCAATCCGACTTAGACTAGCCCTCCACTTTTCTGTTTTCTACTATGAGATTTGATTCTCCTGACCGTGCTTGCAATTTGGCCAAGCAGGCTTTTGATGAAGCAATTGCTGAGTTGGATACACTAAGAGGAGTCTTACGAGACAGCACCTTGATCACGCAACTTCTTCGCGACAACCTCACCTTGCGGACTTCCGACATACAGGAAGACGATGTTGACGAGATTAAAGAAGCACCAAAGCCTGATGAACAGCAGCGAGAACTGAGACCTTAACTTTTCTTGCTGTCAAATTTCTCCATTCAATGTTCTTACTGGAGAAGGTGCTTGTTGCTGATTTCTCTTTTATTCTGAAGTTGGAGATATCGTCATCTCTTTTAATTTGCTTCTGGCTTTAGTTTGTCTCGTCAATCTCCTCATGTGCTAGTAACTATACTTTACTTTTCTTGGAGGCATGGGGATTCAATTCTGCATTAGGTGTAGAAGGTCGCTTCTATTAGATTATTCATATGACTTTATGACTGATGATAAAAAAAAAATACTAAATAAATAATAAATAATAATAATAAAAAAATTTGAAAAAAATAAAAAAAATCCAAAAAATGAAAATTCATAAAAATAATATAAAAATTCTAAAAAATTCCAAAAAAATCAAAAAATTTCAAAAATTCTCGAAAGTCTCAAAAATCAAGAAATGGATCATTTTCACTGATGAATCCTGTTTTTGGAAATTTTTTCCTTCCAAAATTTTTAAAATGACGATTTTGCCCCTCATGGGCAAATCGTCTCGAGAAAATTTCAAAAAAAATCTTCAAAAATCACAAAAAATGGACAGTGGTCAACCTTGACTGGCCAAACTCATGTTTCATAATTTTTGCTCCCATTTCTTTTCCCCCTTATGGGCAAATAGTCTCTGAAAATAAATTAGAAAAATTCAGAAAATCTCAAAAATTTTGGGAAAATAGGAAATGACCACATTCAGCTGGTTTGATCTATTTTCACTTTTCGGGCTTTGAAAATGATAATTTTGCCTTTTCTAATCAGTTTGACCCAAACCTTTTCGAATCACCCCAAAAGCTTTTTTTCATGAAATTGATACCGAAATGGCATTAATTGAAATATTAATGTAACCAAGTCCCGAAACTCATTGATATATGATTCGTAGAAATAAAATATTCCCCCCAATACTTTATTTAGGTGTCTAATCAATCTATCCAAAATGATTAGTGGCGACTCCATTTGAAAATCTTTGCATGGTAAATATTGAACCATAAGTTGCGATTTGGTATGGACTTGAGAGAGTCCGAGTTAGGTTAGTTAAATAATTAACCTGAAAATCCATTAACCTGAGCAATCGATTTTTTTAGGGTCGCAACAGGACAATGCAAGAACTCATGCTTTCCCTCACCATACCTTTAATCATGAGCTCATCGACTTGCCGTTGTAGCTGTTCATGCTTCCTAGGACTCATGCGGTAAGCTTCTTTGTTAGGAATAACAGCTCTTGAAACAAAATCAATACAATGTTGGATATCTCTAGTAGGTAGAAGACCAGGTCCCAACATTCCAGGAGAAGAGGTTCTACCTAGGTAAGAAACATCATAATATTCTTCATTCTCCTCTAACACTACAAGAGCAAATGCCTTCGTGGAACCTTCCAAAGCTTATTGACTTCAGATTTAGAGAGCAAGTTATTTCCCTTCCAATAGATGGTTTTGGAGTGCTCTCCAGTTTGGAAGGACCCAAGATGATCTTGACTCCATCTTTGCTAAAAGCATAAGTATTTTTGTACCCATCATGCTTTGTTTTTCTACCGAATTGCCAAGGCCTCTTAAGAAGCAAATGGCAAGCATCCATGGGAACGACATCACACCACACTTCATCAGTATATTTTTTTTTTTCCAATGGAAACTTGGATGAGACATCATTTATTGACTCTAACCTCATTTCCTTTGCGAAGCCACGAAAGCTTGTATGGTTGTGGGTGTTTCTCCATCTTGAGATGCAATTTGTCCACCATTGTTATTACCACGACATTCTCACAACTTCCTCCTAGATGATAACATCACACACCTTTCCATGAGAGGCGCATCGAGTATGAAAAATGTTGTTATGAAGCCACGCACCGTCTCCGTTAGGAATAGCATTCAAGATCCGATGAATGATTAGAGACTCTCCTTATTCTCCATAGATAACTTTACCTCCCTCCTCCGATTCTTCATTGGAACTTTGTAAGTCTTCATGATTGTCTTCTACAATTTCTTCTTCCACAAGAGAGACAATCCTATTATTTGGAAATCAGAGGCAATATGTCCAAAACCTTCGCATTTGAAACATTTGATAAAATTGGAATGATTGGAACTCAATGCTCCACTATTGATGCTCCACTATTCTTCGACATGGATTTTGAAGCAATAGCTTTCGCTTTAGGAAAAGAAGAGCTCTTTCCTTTAGAATAGCTTGCCTTGTTCTGATATCGCGAGCTACCATGAACTTCTTTATGTTGATGTTCTACCTTTAGAGCAAGTTGACAAACATCATTATAAGTCCAATAAGGCTGAAGTTGGACAACATTATCGATTTCTAATCGAAGTCCGCCAAGGTACCAAGCAACAGTTTGCTCCTTGTACTCGGAAACGTCACAAAGCATTATAACGTGATCAAATTCCGCAGTATATACCTCCATGGACAGCTCCTTTTGCTTCAAATTATGGAATTGGAGGAAAGTATTTTGCCGATAGTTCATCGGTAGGAACTCCTTCTTTAATTCTTTTGGCATTTTCTGCCACATAATGATATGACTTTTCCGTCACAAGACCTTTGCTTCTTCAAATGCTCCCACCAAATAGATGCGTGCTTTTTAAGTTTAATGGCGACAAGCTTCACCATTCGATCACTTGGTATGTTTTTGTAGTCGAAAACCCTTTCAACTATGTGTAGCCAATCCATGAATTCTTCATTTTGAAATTTTCCTTTGAATTTAGGAATATCAACCTTCAAATACAAATCTCGTTGAACTCCATGAGGTCTTTGATGCTGACGTCGACGAAGTCTCTCCTCACTTGAAGCATCACTTCAAGCACCAGCGAAGGGGTTCACATCTTCTTCGTTAGAGGAAATACCATCTAAATCGCAGCTACTCCTGCAATTGCTGCACTTGTCTCCTTAAATCATCCATCTCCACATCTTGTAGGTCTCTTTGTCGAGCTGTAGGAGACTCAACGTTTTGTCCACGTCAATGACGACTAGCCGTTGAACCAAAATTCTGATACCAACTTGAAGTCGAGAAAAAGCATAGAGAAGTAAGAGGTGACACAAGAGAGATATTAAGGGATAGGACACTCGCCACCAATAGGAATCCGCCTATGGGATAAGAGTGGAAAAAAGAATTCCTTCTTGTTAACAAGCCAAAGGCTTATTTTAATTCATTAAACAAAATAAGTCTGTCTTCTCATTCATCATAGGTTCTTATGTAGTCAAGCATGGACAATCCACTAACCTTGAGAAACGAGACTCAATTTGAATAAAAGACAAAAGACTCGTGGAAAATAGAAAACATAATAAATTCCTAGGAACTAGACGTTGACCTTTTAGGGAAGGCAAATCATAATTAATAAAGATTCTAGAAATCTAGACGTCATTCAACTACTCTTAAAAATACAAGAAGTTATTAATAGCCTTTGACGTTTCAAGGAATGCTCCAGCATCACAAGCTCTTTGGCCAAACCCCTATTGCCCCGGCAGGCTCTTAGGCATTCCATCATCCAGATCCTTTCAACCAAAAAAAAAAAACCCATCTAGATCCTCCCTTGTCGACAACTGTTGACCCTAATTCCTTCTTCCAACATGTTTTTTTTAAGGATTACAATTTTCATTTTATATTTTTCATTTTTAATTTAGTTGAATTTTTATTCATCTTTAAATCTCATCTTAAGTGTACCAAACACACTATAAGATAACATATGTCCAACTTTGCTACCGGAATAATTTTATGTCCTACTTTATCCTATATTATCCTATTTCGATCCTTCTTCCGGCAACCACACATAGCCTTAGATGTAACTTAAGGACAACTTCACCAGAATGACAAACTTGTTTGTATCTTAGGCACGTAAATTGAATGAATAAGATGCTTCAAGATACATGCAAGTGTCACGGGCTGACACATTTCGATCGCAGAATTAACCTGTGCGGCGTCTAGCAAGCCAAGCTAGACCAACCTTCCCCCCATATAGTTGTTCCATAGAACACTTATGCGAATAACTTTTTTTCGTATTGGATCATACCACGCCCAACTCAGCTCAGGCATCCATTACATCGAGTAAGACGAGTAGGACACTTTAGGCATGACAAATGGTTTCGGTCCTGCCATGACCTCATCAGGAGAGTGGTATCAGCTCCCGACCAGTTTGTACACGGGAGGCCAACCCGCCTTCAGAATTCCTAAGGATATATTCTACTAATCTAGAACTCCTAGTATAAACCCACCTGACGCCACTCACATGACTCAGCTGCCTCTTCTCCTTCTACAACACTCACTCACCGTGATGACCCACCAAGCATCACCCTTAATGGAACACGAGTACGGGAAGAACTTGCCCATCTGAGCTACGGAACACCCGGTCCGTGTCATTCTCCCCACTCAAACTGCAAACGCCCTCGTTGCGGGCTGTTCTGTCACTTCCTGCGTTCTCCAACCATCAACGCTACACCCTACACCCTCGGGACTTACATGAATGGCAACGCTCCCAACCAAAACTACTCTACTCACTGGTCGCTTCCTCCAATCAAGCTACTCGCGATTCTCCAGTCACTCGCACCCCCTTGGTAAGTGTGGATCCCTCGCCAAATGTACACCCTCGTCATCACCTTCTTTCACCCAACAAGTTCTTCCCAATCTCAGCAGACCAATGGAGGTTCCCCCCTTGATGAAACGTGGTAGCGGACCCATCTTGAGATTCACTTAATTGATCTAGGAACGTTATCCATTTTCAGTGAGCAATCCGATTTCTTCCTATGCCCCATTAGCATCCAGAAGCTAGACGAGAAGCCGCACCTTGTCGAGCCCTCTTGGCCCCAGCGATCACTCTCCGCCCTCAAAAGACGAGAAGACCACAGGTTTTCCCTGAATCACCCACCTACTGAAAGGAACCCGGATCTGATATCACTTGTCAGGGCCGATACATTTCGGTCGCAAATTAATCCGTGCACGTCTAGCAAGCCCAATTAGACTAGCCTTCCCCCATATAGTTGTTCCATAGAACACTTAGGCGAATAACTTTTCTGTATTGGATCATACGACACCCAACTCAGCTTGGGCATCCATTACATCGAGTAAGACGAGGAGGACACTTTAGGCAGGACAACTCGTTTCGGCTTACCATGGCCTTATCAGGAGAGCAACATCAGCTCCCGACTAGTTTGTACACGGGAGGCCAACCCCTCTTTAGAATTCCTAAGGATATATTCTACCTAACCAAAACTCCTAGTACAAACCCATCTGCGCCACTCACACGACCCAACTGCTCTTCTCCCCTTACATACTTACTCAGCGTGATGACCCCACAAGTTTCACCCTCAATGGGACACGAATACATGAGAACTTGGCCCACCTGAACAACGAAACACCTAGTCAGTGTCACAAGCATGCCTCTTCTGGACAAAACTGAAGGCTAAGAAGGACACTAACCCCTCTCTTTGTGGCCTTCGCCTTCGTTTGACTAGTTCTTATCAAAATAAGTCATAAACTTAGGGAGTGTCGAAAATCGAATTGAAAAAAAAAATCGAACTCATCGCTAACTGAACCCAATCGAACTAAAAATTTCATGCCATTTCAGTTAGTTCATTTTTGTTAGATAATAAAAAATAATCACTTTTTTTCCCAATTCGTTTCAATTGACCAAAATGCACTGAAAATCTACAAATAATCATTCTTTATTTTCACTTTTTTTGTTTCCTTTTTTTAATCTTGTGTTGGGGCTGAGGGACAGTATGATCATCGGCCCTTAAGAGAGGCTATGAAGCCTTCGCAGGCTGCCAACAGTGGCTGGCCCAAGGCCCAAAAGGAAAAAAAAAAAAAATAAAAATAAAATTGAAAATCAAGCTAAATCAAATCAAGATAAACTTGATTTTTGGTTCAATTTAAGACGAGATTTGGTTCAATCAAGCTCACATTATATAATGGTTTAGTTCAGTCTACCGAACCGAACTATTGAGACCCCTACATAAATCCTTCCTGACCTTATTTGATTATAAGATTCACTGTCTAATTGAATGACTAGATGCTTCGAGATACATGCAAGCATGCCTCTTTCGAATGAGAATGAAGGCTAAAAAGGGCACTACCATCTCTTTGAGTCCTTTTGCCTCGGTTTGCTAACTTTGTCAAAATGATTCATAAATCCATTTTTACCCCATTTGATGAGCAAGTTATTATTGATTTAGCTATGTTCATTAAATAAGCTATAAATAAATAGAATGACAAAGCACAAAAAAAAATGAGTGTTAACTGAGTTCAAATTTTATCCAAACTCGACCCACCTTTGTGATTTTCTTCTACACCCTCTTGGAATAATAATGGACTCCTAGATTGTTCCCAATTCGAGAAGTCTTAGTGGGCTTGACTTCACCCTTTATTAAAAATATTTCAACGAATTCTCTTTTTTCCCCATTATTTTTTATTTATATTAATTTTCTAAGCATTGTCTTTTAGTTATCTTTCCTTGATTGCATAATGCGATATTATAATCTTAATTGTCGTCATTGCAATACATGGTCAACATAAATAACCTCCCTCAATATCTTGCCAATCCATTTAATTAAAATTTCGATTCCCTCACATTATTTGTTGCTATAATTTTGAAAATTCACTACCAAGTACTGACTTTTCTCTTCTTTCTTCTTCTTTTAGACTTCCCTTATTCTTCCTTGTGAATTAATGCAAAGTTGAAAATCCAATTCATAGCATCTTAGTCAAAATAACAATCTTATCAAATAACACACACGTGAAAAGCTTAAATTGGATCCAACTAAGTGAATCTAG
The DNA here is from genome assembly GCA_019149425.1 of Psidium friedrichsthalianum. Classification (NCBI taxonomy): domain Eukaryota; kingdom Viridiplantae; phylum Streptophyta; class Magnoliopsida; order Myrtales; family Myrtaceae; genus Psidium; species Psidium friedrichsthalianum. The sequence goes on from JAGVVM010007762.1 coordinate 14,727, forward strand.
ATTAAATACGAAAGTATGTAAAAATTGAATTGGATCCAACACATTGAGAGCTTAAATTTCGATCAGTACTGATCGCAAAATTGGTGCCGCATACGAATGGATAAAAACAAGTGATCGGGATCAATCCATTTTCGAACCAAACCAAACCACTTATTTAATGGCCCTATGGTTGCCAATCTCGGCAGCAACTCTCTATGTATCGGCAGAGGATCACCACATAAAGGAGAAGGTATATGCCTTACCGTGGAAAGAACATATGCGAGCTCGTCTACGTCAGCTTTGGGATGTCGACGGACAAGATCAAGTTGGGACCAAATCAATGTCGAACAACCATACCATTGTCGCCTCATCTCCTACACAACAATTGAAGGGAGTGAGCTACATTCTTACATATGCTTGATCAACGCAAAAGCCAGATCCAAAAGGAATAACGTCATATTTCGTTCTTCGTATTTCCTTTTATTTGGGGACTCAAAAGCAGGGCCATGCCGAGCCTGGGGATACCATGACTAACCATGCGAGAAACAGACCAAAACCTTTCAGCATTCGGCTAAGGCCACGGTCACATGAACTAAGCGGTGATCCCTCAGCTAAAAGATACCATCCGTGGTCGAGTTCGATACCATTCGAGCAAGCTCGCTAGAAAAGAAGGGATAGTTTAAGGAGGCCGTCAGATCAATATTAGACGGACGTGAATTTCTTCTATGACTGTGATGCAAACCAATCTCTGTGCGACTTCTTCAGTGCATTCCCATCAAGAGGCTTACGTATGGCAGTCGTAGAGCGTGCGGTACCCGAATGGATGAAGATTCAAAAGCAATCACTCCTAGAATCGAAAGAGATCTCCACATAAAATTGAAGTGGGTGCAACTGGGCTTCTACTCGAGCGTGTATATGATGAGAGCAGTGAACATCTGTCAATTTTAAAAGATGGAGAAACCTCGGCTCGGAATTTCTTTATGAAGCTGCTGTAGACGACTCTGACTGACGTTAACGGATCCAAGTGGACTCGAACCACCACATCCTCCCAAGCCCAGCGGGCTTGAGCGCTCTTACCATGTTTGAGCTTATGGACCCATCACAATTTAACTAAACCATGATCAGAATTTTAATCAACACTGTAGCAATGGGAAGAAAGAAAAAAGGGAAAAGAGGACAGG
>JAGVVM010007763.1:0-15844 GCA_019149425.1 Psidium friedrichsthalianum
GTCATTGGAACCTCTTTGCATGTTAGGGTCAACCGAAAGTGTGCATCATCCTACGCTTGGCTTAATGGTGAGCTTGTGGAACTTCGATTCTCTTGTTGTTGTTTTACTGTTTTGCTATGACCCTCGAATCCCAGTCATTACACTCCCACTGATCCATCATGGATTATTACCTTGGATTGGAGAGGGAATGTGATGAGTCCCGACGTGTTTAGGGAGGTGTATCCCAGGCATGTGACGACTGTTTTGGGTAGACGAGGCAACGATGAGTTTTTGATCCCCCACCGTTTACGAGCCAGGACTGTTTAGGAGGGGACGGTGGTTTAGGGGTTCGCTGGCCGGAGTTTGAACGTGCCGATGAGGATTCGTTGAGCCAAACCCGAGATATTCCACTACCTCCGTGAACTTTTGGTGGCTACGTCGTAGATCCCGAACCCAAAAAAAAAATGAAAAAGTAACTGTCAGGGGAGGACGAATGGATATTGTGGCCAATGACGAGGGGGACCCGATGGATAGTGAGACACCGCCATCCCCCAAGATGTAGATGGAGCCAGAACCCTAGGAGCTCTCTTGGCAGTCACGACTGGAAGCGCACACCGACGAGGAGTAAACCTTTATGGTGGTGTTCCCTTTGGAGCATAGGATAGTAGAGGAGGTAGTTTCCCTTTTGACTATTTGTATCCTAACGCTACACTCATGTTGTACTCAGTTGTGATTACTATATATTCTTAACTTATCAGAAAAACCACGCTACACCATGTTATTTGTTATGGTAGTTGTTTTTATGTGTTTTGTGTATTTTCTCTTTTCTATTACGCCATTCATACTATGTCAAGTCTGGGTTGTGTTGGTTCCTTAGGGTTTTGAGTTCGTTGGAACGTCATTTGGTCGTGACTATTCCTGGGTCTTATTGGCGTTGACCAATTGACGTGGTTTGAATTGCGGCAGGATGTTGCTCATCTGTAGGTTCGGGCGTGAAGTACTGGCTGCAATCATATTATTGAAGCGCTGTTTCTAAGACTACATGCTAGTGATGACTTTGTGAAATAGCGTCAATAACTTTTTGTGTTGCGCGATTAATCTTAGAGTAAGATTTGGTGTAATTCCTTCATTGCATTGAGAGATTATCTTGTGAGGCTAAGTACTGTGTGTGTTATTGAATCTAATTAGGCTCATGAAATCTTGAGAGTGTTTGAGTGACTCGAGTGTGGTTTGTATCGCTAATTATTCGCTTGTCTAATGAAATTCGTTCCTTGACTCTTCCTATCACATAGGTCTCTATGATCGAATTCACGATATCTAATATCTGATTTTATTTTTTTGTTCTATTTAATTTTCTTGTTCAATTGCTTGCTTCTGCGTCACATTGCTATGAAACCATGCTTTTTGCTTGAATTGAATCGAATTGATGGCCGACAGAAGTGTTCACGTGAAAAACAACAGATTTGATGGGGATGGTTTGGTTTCTAAAAGATACAGATTGAGACTATCTGTATTAGATGAATTGCATTTGCCCTTGGCTGGGGAGAAGCTAGATACAATGAAGCCAGCTGATATGAAATTGCTGATGGACGAGCGAAGGTGTTAATTTGACTGATATTGGCTCTAACGCCGCGTTTAATATCGTCAAATAGAGACCACCGCAATTTGATGAAGCCATGTCAATATATTCTATATATATATATATATATAATAGTATATATATATCTATATATGAGAAGCCCCTATCGATTAGAACCAATCTATTTGATGCATTTCGGTTTACTTAAAAGATGAGCAAAAAAGCATCATTGCTAATCATATCAACGATTCAATGTGATTGTTAGTTAATTGAATTCAATTGATATTGACGTTGGAGATGAGGTATTGCTTTTTGATTCTATTATCTTCATTGCCTGATAGTTGGAATACTACTATTATTCATTTAGTAATTTATCTGAATCAACAAGTTTAACGTTTTGATAGATTCGAGATTTAATTATGAGTAAGGATATCTGTAAAAGAAGAATTTGTGTCTACTTACTTTAGTAGGTGAAAATCGAGAAAAAACTAGTACTCGTGTCACAGAAGTTTTATGAACCTGAATCGCTGCAGTCCAAGTCTAGGACTGGTGGTGCTGCTTGTTGAAATTGTGGCAAGAGAGGGCCTATTGAAGGAATTGCCTTAAGCTAAAAGCAAGAAGGTAAGGGAACTAAAATTGAATCTGCGATATGAGATGTTGCAGCCTATGTTGATAATATTCGATAATGTTGATTTTATCTTGTTTGTCACTATGATTTGTCATTTGTGGATGATTATGGATTCTAGGTGTTGGTTTCATGCTAACACCAAATAGGAACTGGTTTACTACTTACATGCACGGATAATAGTAAATGTAGTTAGCGAACAATACTATGTGATGTTCGTGGTGTTTGCGATTTTATAATCATAATGCATGATTGCATTGTGCGGACATTGACTGGAGTGAGGCATGTCCCTAGTTGAAAAAAAAGTCTGATTTCCTTGAGTGTCCTAGATTCAACGTGTGTCGATATTCTTCAAATGTGATATTCTGAAATTGTTCGAGGTACATTGGGTAATAATGAAGGGAATCAAGCATAATGGCTTGTATGAACTTCAAGGTAAGATAGTGACGGAATTTGCACAAAGACGTTGGATGCATAATTTGAGAGTCCTAAATTATGGTATATGCATTTGAAGCGCATTAACGAGAGAAACCTGAAGTTTAAGTGAAATAACTTTATTATGGTGGTTATATTGCGGACGAATTGAATATATGCAGGTGTTGTGATTTAGATTACACGGGGAAAGTGCAGTTTAGTGCGACTTCAGATAAACCATAGAATTATAGAATTAATTTATAAGGATGTTCAGAAGTTATAGTTTCCTTCAAGCAAGAGTGTCCATTTATGCTAACAATTATAGATGACTATTTGAGCTGGACTTGTTTTTTTGCTTAGGTACAAGTTTGTGCTATTATCAGGATCAAGCAGTAGAGAGCTTTGATCGAAAAGGAGATAGTAATGGATCAAACCTGTGGCGGACTGACAAAAGCATGGGTTTTGCTCATAATTGTTAAATAAATTTTGCATGAAGGAAGGCGTAGTGAGACACCGAACTAGTACAAATGAATCACAACATGTTGCAAAGTTGATGATTGGAACACTACTAGAGACAGCCCATAAAATGCTCTCTAGTGCTGGTATGACATGATATTTCTAGCGGATGTGATTAGTATAGCAAGCTACCTAATAAATAGATCCCCATTGACTACAATTGAATGTCAGACTCCCGAAGAAGTGTGATCAAGTAACGTTGCTGATTATTCTGTTATTAAAATATTTAGTTGACCATGTCATGTTTGAGTTAGTGATGGTGAGCTCGATAGAAGGGCAAGAAACTGCATGTTCCTAGGTTATGCACAAGGTGAACTTGATTATCGATTGTGGTGCTTGGAGTTAAATTCACTTGTTATCAGTAAAGAAGTTACATTTGACGAGTCCCCAATATTTCTCTCTAGAAGTGATTATAGTAGTGCTCATACGGATCTGAAAGATGTTCAGCTTGAGGTGGACTTGCAATTAGAAACTCCTGAGGTAGTAGATACTAGTGAAGTAATCGATACAAATAGTGCTTATAGCGAAGTGGAGCCTATAGAACCAATAGTTGTTATAACTACTAAATTTGACAAGATATGTATTCAGTCTCCTGATAGATATGGCTGCAATGATGATTTTGCTTCATCTGTGGTAGAGGAGATTGTGTCAAATAGTCCTTATGAAACAATTAAAGGTGCATGTGTAGTTAGAGTTCTAATGAGGTCCTCGATTATGGTGAAGTTCAAGTGCAACTTGAACTTGAAAGATGTCTATGCTAGTTAAGCCCATTGGGCCTATTAGGAGAGTAGTAGCAAAGTTCAGATTCCAGCGAAGCGATTGTGACTTGGTTCAAACGTTGAGCCAAGGTGAAGATTATTAGAAATATGTCTTGAGTTTAAGCCTAAAGCGAAAATCTAAGTTTTGAAAATAAATATATCTTGATCGTGAAAGTTAAAGGATAAATTTTAAAGATAACAGATTTTATTTCTATGTTGAAGATGCGGTCAAGATAACATGAAGTTTGTTTTGAACCAATGATAATTATCCTCTATTCAGTGATATCTCAGTTAGAGAAAAGAAGGTATTTTGAACATGGAATTCTTATTTCATGTTGACTTTGACCGTGGAAACGTAAGCTTGCTGATTGGACGAAAAAAGGAAAGTGTAGTTGGACTGATTTCCTTGTCCAATTCGGTGTTGATTTTTGACGATCCAATATTTGCTTCTCTGGTGGTGGAATAGAGAATATAAGGGCCTGGCTTACGTGGGTCTTGTGTTTTTGACATGTATAAAACCAATGAACGTCGTGGCCGCAAGCAATATTATTGAAGCGTTGTTTCTACGAGTGCTTGGCAGTGGACGACTTTGTGGAATTGCGTCAATAACTTTAGTATTGGAGCCGATTAAATCTTGTGATGAGATTTTTGTAATTCCTTTATATGATTGAGAGATTATTTCGTGAGGAATTCGGGGCTAAATACTATGTGTATTATTGGATATAATTGGGGGTTGAAAAATATTGAGAGTGTTTGAGTGACTTGAGTGTGGTTTGTAATCTCCAAATTATATCACTTGTTCCATGATGGAATTCGTTGCTGATCTTCCTATAAATATAGGTCTTTAAGACTGAACCACATACAATTGGTGTCCGATTTATTTTTTTGTTCTATTGTTCAATCGCTTGCTTCCGCGTAACAATTTCGATGGAGTTGCTCATGCCATTGAATAGATGCGCCACTTGATACGGTGTTTCTTGAGCAGCTTTACGTCGTCCACGGTCTTAATTAAGCCGTCCATGAGCTCCACGAAGTGCGCGAACACCAAGGGAGCGGAGATGGCCATCGCCTCGTACGCCACCAAGTTCTGTATCACGACTTTCGAGTCGATGACGAGTTTGATGGTGGGAAGATGAAATGTGTAGCGTTTTCTCATCGAACAATATTTCGTGTAAGTACTGTGTTTTGCTGAATTTTACTCCCGCTTTGGCAAGAGCGGACGCTGTCGGGATCAATGCCTTCTCTTCAGTGGGGACTTCTTCTTCCCCGAATGGATCGGTGGCTGAAGATAGTATGGAATAGAGACTCGGCAGGCCTTCCAGCTTCTGAACATGGGGTTTAATTTTCTGCAAGATAGTTAAATTCGAATTCTCTACAAGTTCGACCATGCTTTTTGCCACATCATTAACATTCTGAGGAGGAATAAGCACTTCCTGAACATCAGTAGTTACCACTAGGTCGAGGATTCGTGGACCTCGATCTTATGCTCGTTGGTTTGATGGGATCGGCGAGTATAGCAATCTCAACCTCGTCCTCTCTTGACACGACCATGCTGTAACGAAGATCCAATAGAGACGCGCGCTTCAGAGCTTTGGCAGCATGGTATTTTATTGTCTCTTTGATCGGTGACAAAGCTTTGCAAAACCCCACAAGCATGCGGGGGAAGATCTCTTCGACAATAGCCTTCCACTCGGGGACTTGTAGCGACGCACACCCGGCTGTCAACATCTTCTGCATGAAGAATATCGGGATTTGGTTCTCCAACATCGTGACATCCCTCCGTATGGTGGAATCGGCGAGCTTCTTGCCCGATTGTTGGCTAGGCCCTCCAGAAAGGGCGACGACTCGAGGAAACTCTTGTTGACGCCGTGCTGGCAGGCCTGATAGAACAGGAACAACGAGTCGACGGTCATGATCCCCAACAATATGTTGGAATCAATGTCCGGCTCAAGCTCTTCGTTGAAACTTGTATGGACATGATTGAACCATTCTCTCATTTCTCTGGATGAATAAGACATTGTCGATGATCAAAAGAAGATCAGCTCTCAATGTTTTTCTTCTTCTTTTCTTGTGGGATGATAGTGTGGGTGTGTCTAGAGTTGGTGTTATGCATCATCCTAGCTCTAATATTTCTTGTTTATATAGAGTCGGACTTTGCTCATCTTGCCAGTAAACCCCCGAAAAAAATTATAAAAGTAAAAATTTATGGGCTAGATTATGATGACCGTGTTATGACCCATGTTTATGTCTTGTCTCTATACACTATGTACTAAAGCATTTCTTGTTAAGGTTCAGCAGATACGTGTCTAGAAAAATACCCATAACATGCGAGAAAGAAAAGAGCGTTTAGGGTTTGTTACGCGTCAAAAGCAAATTGCATTCAAAATTCACATATCAATGAGAGTAAGTTAATGTTTCTTTCAAAATACTTTGTTTCTTCCATAAGATTATATCTAGTGAGTTGAGATGATTCTTATCAATGAGGATGTCATCCTTGTATCTTTTTTCGACATGATGAACTTATATAAGTAGTCTTAATTGTGTACAGATTAATTGATTCTGATGATTGATACAACATTTCTTACTTTTGCTACTAAGGATAAGATCTTGATGTGTTTCTGTCAATCGTCTGTTATTATTATTCGTCACTTTTGTTGACCTTTTCTTGCCGTTATTACTTGTCGAATTGGCATCCTCAATTCTTCTAGACAGACACGTGTCTGTTTGTTGTAAGAAGTTAGGACCTCCGATTCCTACAGAAGTAATGTGCAGTAGTTCTTTACCGGAAGGTGAGAGAAGAAATACTAGAAGGCCTAGAGCACACTGAATTCGAGATTTTTTTTATCTGCATAGGCTTAATAGCTTAAAAAAAATCCATTTGAGGGGGCACACATGTTGAAAGACATGTCTTTGACTTTCGTTTTTGCAACAAAATGACCGTACAGGGGATGTTACGGCAATTCTGCCGAAAAGTAGCTATCTCGTTTGCGTGAACTCTGCAGGTGGGATTTGGACGGACGATATGCACTCCACTCAGGCCTCGTTGTCAGAAGTGCGGAATGAACGAACTTTGCCCACCTGCTTTTAAGGAGACAATGCTTAAGAAGAAGCCTTGAGCATGCAGTTTTGACCCTTCTTCTTCTTCTTTTTTTTTTTTTTTAATCCTGTTAGGATTGATTAGTCAAATGATGGTCATTGCTGAGGCATCATCTCTCTGGTTCCGAATGATCCAAAGTTTGGTCAAGTTCTATAGGTTTCTTCATCTCATTTCCCTTTCTTTCTTTTTTTTTTTTTGTGGTGAATGAGAGACTGTATGTACATTATTGAAAGGCTGTCTGCCTCTGATTCGGGGAACCTAAAAAATGCATATTCTGGTTTTGAGTATTCTTATGGCTTCTCCTTCTTTGGGTTCTTAAATCTTCTACGGCCAAGCGTTTTTTTGGTGTTGTGGTATTTATACATACTAGATGTCATTTGAGATTGACTATATCGTCCGCTTAAGACTGCTGAAAGTGGATGCTAAACAGAGGTACGACAAAACCTTTCTTGGTATATGCATTTGAAGTTGGAATTTTTTTATTTGTTGGCTGCATTTGATTGCCCGGATTTTTGTTTGGATAGGATAATGAATCATCCTATCCAGTGTTTGGGGACATGCTCTGGAGCGGATAAGCCTGGATATGTCCGGATCAAATGTCGGATAAGGAATCCAGGGTAGAGAGTGGGACAAATCCGGCTTGGATGAAAAACTAAAAAAGTCAACTTAACAAGACAATAAGAACAAGCCGATCATTTGTCCTTCTAACCACAGCGCGATCATCATTGACTCCGACCACTGCAAATTGTCCTCGCAAGCCAGCCAATCGCGTTCCCCAATCGGAGCTTCCGATCAACATCTACACGTTTGCCCAAATTGATACCTTCCATTGGGTCCTTGACATTAACAGCTTCCAATGTCATTGCTCGGCCTCCATCACGGTTAAGAATCCCCGATTGACAAGTGACTGAGAACTTCTTCCTGTCGACACTAACCTGCTAATCCAGTCCTTTTCTTCGGCGCATTCCCACGGAAGATTTGCTGAATTCCCACTCACAAGTATGGATGTCTGCTGTTGATCAGTCCTGTTGCAAAGTCCATAAGCTCCTCTTGTCAAAGCTATGCTACTGCAATTAACGTGTAGAAATGAGTTCGGTTCCTTCGAGTACTGTATCTTCTTTCCACAAATTGTAGTCAATCAATTTCAAGGGGCTCTCTTCCTTTACTAGTTTGTTTAGAAGTAGTGGGCCATTTGCGTAAACACGAGAAAAATTGATGATAGAGCACTAAAACAATTCTGATTCAAGGTTTGAGACGCTGGCGAGGGAGCTCCATTGGCAAGATTTAGATATCAGGAAGATTGTGCCAGGAAATTAAGATTTTCATCCTATCTTGGATAGCACTAAACATGTGATGGGATTTTCCCCAATTTGAAGGATCTTTGGAGGTTTTTTCTAATCTGATCTGATCCTATTCAATCCCAATCTAAAGTCGGGCGATCAAATGTTTTGAAAAATTATCTTCCCTAAGGATGGATGCTAAGCATCATCCTAGCTATAATATGTCTTGTTTATATAGAGTCGGACTTTGCTTATCTTGTTTAATGGACTTAGTCGTCCATGAAAAGATTCATGGGCTTTGCACTTTCTTTTGAGCCCCATGGCCTGTACATTATGAACTTTTTGATGCAAACCTTGCCCTTTGTGAAAATCAATTACCAAACAGAGGAGGAAAATGTAGCCCTAATGGAATAACAGTCCTCCTTTATTCCAAGTTAATTGAAATAATTGAAGAGGAACGGTACTCGAAAGGACATTAATTGTTAGTGTGGTGTGCACTGCCTTTCACACTTTCCTACGAATAAAAATAGCACCTTGTAAAAAAAAAAAAAATTGCACCTTAAAGCTGGAAGATTATGTCAAAATCTTGTCGGGATCTCATTCCATCAGATTGGTTTTTGCTTGTCGTACTCCCATTTTTCTTGACGATCCTACTCAGAGGTTTACTTCCATCCCAGAAAATGAGAATCCGATTCCAATGGATGGCGGTCCATTTCGAAGTCTAGTTTATGAGTAGACCAAACATGAGGGGAAAACTAGACAATACATATGCCTTTCCTTCGCATAAATTCCACGAAAATTACAAGACCTCATTTGTGGTGATATGCTTTCGATTCGGGTTCGTTGATTCATCATTATATTTTGATATTTCTAGTCCTGCTTCATTGTTTGGTTTCACATTTTCAGGCGAGCATTGCTTATCTATTCTATAATTTGTGAACTCGTGCTGTGAAAATGATACGAATTATAAATGTCAGAAGTTATAAAAGAGGCATCGCACTGTATGATATGCATAAAAAAAGAAAAAAAATTGTGTTTAGAGTATATTTGTCGCATAATGTTGGATTGGGCTTCGCTACGTTTGGTTTTATTTGAAACAGCATATGGAAGTATATCTTAAAATAGCTTGGGAGTTAATTATGAGTAAATAAAAATGAAGTGCAAAAAATCAAATTTTAAATGAACAAATTCAAACTTAAAAATAATCTTTCCAAATCTCAAAGAATGAGGGGCAATAAGATTTCGTAAAAAAATAAAACCATATCGTCTTTCTATCCTTCTTGTCCGTATCTTTTTGAAGCTTTATGACTCCTCCATAATTCTTCGGTTCACGTCAAAGCTCTATAAAAATGGTGAGAGAGCTGAAGTTGCTTCTCTCTTGTAACTCTCTAGTTCACGTCAAAAGATCATAAAAGCAGACAAGAGAGTCAAAACTCTTTCTCGTCCATAGTTTGTGATTCACGTTGAACTTTTATGAAAGTGGTGAGAGAGTCGAGATACTATACTTTCGGAAATCGCAAAAATGCATGATTATGTTATCTCTCACTTACTAGGTTTTGCATTCATTGGCTAATTTATCTCGCCCATAATGTCGCATCTGTGTACAATTCTAGTCATAGTCGAACATGTGACTTTAGAGTATAGCGATGAGCTCATTTGTGTATTTGTGATTTCTTTAGCAGTGAATCATAAAAGATACCTGCAATTTTCACCTATATATTTTTAGATTAATTTATACTGAAATACCGTTCGTACCAAATAATCAACATTATCACAATGCTTTTACTAGTCAACATTTGCCGTTTAGGATTCAGATTGGACTGTCGGGGTGTTCGTAGCCCCTCAGAGTTCCAACAATTTCCTGATACTATTGGGAATGTACATTATCACGGTGCTATTCAAAATAAGAGGGCATTTATGGAATTATTGCCCTTAACAAATTATATTTGCCAGTAAAATGACGACAAATATGAACTTGTACATGGTAAAGTAATGGAAGGTCAACAAGTTAATTAGTTCATTAGTTTGGCTCCGTTCGCAAAAATCAACTAAAATTGAACCTAATTTATCAACTTCCATTCATTTTATTGATGAGCCAAGAGCTTAGATTTGATTCAGCACAATTTTTGCCCTTTTGACCTCTTTCTTGCAAAGCAGAATCCGATCTAATCGAACCGATAAGTCGCGGAAATTCCAATCCATTGGTACACAGCCAAGACAAAAGAATAAATTTTTAGTTGTTTAGCGGCCATTTTTGCATACTAGGAAATCATGATCACATACAAGATTAAGACTAACTTAGTGATAACATATGGGAAAACATGCAAGGAAATTAAGATAGAAAAAAAAAAGACGAGATTGAGAGGGACACACAGATAACGTACTGGAAAACATGCGGGACAACAACCAACTCAACGGAGATCGAAGCCTGATCGAGCTGAGTTTGTCTTGTTTGCAAGGCTTGAACAACCGTAAGCCGAGCAAAAAGTTTGGAGCCCCATGAGCAAAAACAAGAGGGCGGTTGCTGCCATCGCCAGGACCTTCCAAGCACCATACACATATCGCTCCATCATATTGTGGGCCTTGATGGTCGGAGCGGCATCGTAAAACTTGTTAACTTTCTTGATTGTGTTGTCCAGTAGTGGGCAATCGCCATTCACTACGATGGAGTCGCTCAGGTCATTGAACAGATGCGTCACTTCGTCGTCCTTGAGACGGCCCGTGATGATACCGTGTTTCTTGAGCAGCTTCACGTCGTCAACCGTGTTGATTAGGCCGTCCATTAGCTCCACGAAGTGCGCGAACACCAAGGGCCCGGAGATGGCCATGGCCTCATACGCCACCAAGTTCCGTATCACGACTTCCGAGTTGATGACTAGTTTGACAGTGGGAAGATGAAATGTGTGCGTTTTCTCGTCGAACAACATTTCGTTTAAGAACCGTGTTTTGCTGAATTTTACGCCGGCTTTGGCAAGAGAGGACGCTGTCGGGATCAATGCCTTCTCTTCAGCGGGAGCATCTTCTTCCCCGAATGAATCGGTGGCTGAAGATAGGTTGGAATAGAGAGTCATCAGGCCTTGCAGCATCTGAATAGGGGGTTTAATGTTCTGCAACATGGGTAAATTCGAATTCTCTACAAATTCGAGCATGCTCCTTGCCACATCACTGACATTCTGAGGAGGAATAAGCACTTCCTGAACTTCTGTAGATACCACTAGGTCAAAGGATCCGTGAATCTCGATCTTATGCTCTTCGGTTTTGATGGTGTCGGCGGGTATAGCAGTCTCGACCTCGTCCTCTCTTGGCACGACCATGCTGTAAAGGAGATCCAACAGATGCGCGTGCTTCAAAGCTTTGGCGGCCGGGCATTTTATTGTCTCTTTGATCGGCGACAGAGCTTTGCAAAACCCCACAAGCATGCGGGGGAAGATCTCTTCGACAATTGCCTTCCCCTCGGCGACTTGTAGCGACGCACACCCGACCGTCAACATCTCCCGCACGAAGAATATCGGGATTTGGTTCTCCAACTTCATGACATCCCTCCGTATGTTGGCATCGGCGAGCTTCTTGCCCGAGTTGTCGGCTAGGCCCTCCAAAAAGGGAGACGACTCGAGGAAACTCTTGCTGACGCCGTGCTGGCAGACCTGATAGAACAAGAACAGCGAGTCGACGGTCATGATCCACAACAACATGTCGGAATCCATGTCCAAGAACTTGTGGTAGCACGCGCGCACACGGAGGTCCAACTTGGAGAGCTGGCTCGCGAGCTCGGCAACGCTCAAGTGGTGGAGGAACTCCTTGTGGATCTTCTTCACGACGTCGAGCTTGACGCGCTCCATCTCCCTGAGCTGAGGCTGAAGGTGGTGATAGGGTCCCAAGCCGACGAGCTGGGGGGTGTAAGCCTCAGGCCTGGAAGAGCTGTGTGATTTGGGGACCTGGAAAACGCACACGTTGGAATGAATGTCCTGCTCAAGCTCTTCGTTGAAATTGGTATGGACATGATTGAACCATTCTCTCATTTCTCTGGATGTAGAAGACATTGTTGATGATCAAAAGAAATCAGCTCTCAATGTTTTCCTCCTTTTCTTGTGGGATGATAGTGTGGGTGTGACTAGATTTGGTGCGATGCGTCGACCTAGCTCTAATATGTCTTGTTTATATAGAGTCGGACTTTGCTTATCTTGTTTAATGGACTTAGTCGTCCATGAAAAGATTCATGGGCTTTGCACTTTCTTTTGAGCCCCATGGCCTATACATTATGAACTTCTTGATACAAACCTTATCCTTTGTGAAAATCAATTACCAAATAGAGGAGGATAATGCAGCCCTAATGGAATAACTGTCCTCCTTTATTCCAAGTTAACTGAAATAATTGAAGAGGAATGGTACTCGAAAGAATATTAATTATTAGTGTGGTATGCATTGCCTTTCACACTTTCCTACGAATAAAAATAGCACCTGTAAAAAAAAAAAAAAAGTGGCACCTTAAAGCTGGAATATTATGTCGAAATTTTGTCGGGATCTCATTCCATCAGATTGGTTTTTGCTTGTCGTAATCCCGTTTTCTTGATGATCCTAATCAGAGGTTTACTTCCATCCAGAAAATGAGAATACGATTCCAATGGATGGCAGTCCATTTCGAAGTCTATTTTATGAGCAGACCAAACATGAGGGAAACTACAGTACATATGCCTTTCCTTGGCATAAATTCCACGAAAATTACAAGACCTCATTTGTGGTGATATGCTTTCGATTCGGGTTCGTTGATTTATCATTATATCTTGATATTTCTAGTCCTGCTTCATTGTTTGGTTTCACTATTTTCAGGTGAGCATTGCTTATTTATCCTATAATTTGTGAACTCGTGTTGTGAAAATGATACAAATTATAAGTGTTAGAAGTTATGAAAGAGGTATCACAGTGTACGATACTTATCAAAAAGAAAAGGCTGTGTTTAGTATACTTGTTGCTTATAAAGTTGGATTGGGCTTCACTACCATTGATTTATTTGAAATGATACATTAAAATATATCTTGAAATAGCTTGGGAGTTGATTATTTACAAAATGATACAAAAAATATATATACTCTTCTTGATGAAAGGATTTGCAAAAGGTTGCATATGTATTGATTTGTGAACTTGATTTATGAGATTAACTCTCAAATGGTATTGTGACTAGTTGAAGGATCGTGGTGATGTTTTATGCTCTTGTAGTTCTGATCAATATCCATCTAAGGGTTGTGGGTATGCATAATATTCTCAAAAATATCTTGTTTGGTCAGAGCCACCGGCCAAATATTGGCAGACACCCATGTCAAAGGAGAATATTGTAGGCCTTCTCTTGAGGCATTATTGACACCTAAATTTTAAATTTTTATTTTATCACTAATTGCATTAAAATTGGGACTAACCTTAATCCCTAAAAAAAAATATTTGAATCATTTTGCATATAGTTTGCATTTAGATTATTTACGCATGTGTTTGCGTTTTATCGGACCGGCGGTAAAAATGGACCTGAGACAGTCATATGGACCGGCCCGGCAATGAAGCAGAATCAGGCAAGTCGGGGGTAGTAATGTACCGAAAATTTCAAAGCTTTGGGGGCCTTAAATGAGCTTATTCGGCCTCTTGAAAAGCCTGATTAGAAATAGTTAGTCAAAGTCCACCTCTGTTGGGGCTTGGATCCCCTTTGCTGTCCGGGCGCGTTCACTCTACTGTTCGGCCTTGAAACAGACGCCGTTTGGTGCCCTTTCCTCTCCTGATCTGTCCTGGGTTTCGTTACTGTTCAGTGTCGCTTCTGCTGCTCAAGGTCTCTTTCGAGTTGCTATTTGGTGTCAAAATAGCTGCTGATCAAGCTTGAATTCCCTGCCGTTCGGCCCTGCCTTTGGCCATAGTTAGGCGCTATTGTTTGCTGTTTTTCTGCAGGAGAATCATCGCTGTTCGAGTCTAATATACTGCTGACCTGTCCGTGAACTCCTGCTGTTCGGAACAGTTTAGCTGCTGTTCGGGGTTCATTTTTGGCAACTCAGTGTCCGGAGTCCTTATTCTTCAATAGGAGATTTTACTGGTTGTTTGGGTCCAGTTGTATTACGTTTTGGTTTATTTTTACAGCTGTTTTGACTCTCTTTCTGCAACTTTACCACGAAGCACAGCTTGCTGTTAGACCAAGAGCAGCCCCAAGCCTAGGCGAGTTCTCGTTTCATTCGCACGTAGGAATTTGGGTCCCGCCGCTATCCCTTGCCCGCGTGGGTCCCTATCTGCGGGTGAGTCATTGGAGTTTCGAATTCAGCAATTCGACTAGCTTCCGTTGAATTAGATAACGATCTCCATCCCTTGAATATTTTTTCGAATTTGTTACTTTAATTTGGTTGATTGCATATCCATAGTGAATATTTTGCATAACTTTAGATATTGTGGATAAATTTTGCTTGGATTGTAATACATCTTTCATGGAATTATCTAAAAATATTTGAAAAGCTCATAAGATAATTTCCTAATTTGAAAGGATGTGATCCTTTGCGGGTAAGGCAATCTTGCCTGTATAATTCGGTTTATCATCCTCCCCTAGATAACCGAAAATGGCACTTTTTTTAATATACTATAGTTTCATCAAATAATTTTATGATTTAACTCGAGTATAATACATGCTTTCACATGCTTAGTCCTATGGAATATGTGCATGAAGGATGTTCTCCGACTTCAATCCCCGAAGAATGATCTCATCCACACATCGAAATTTTGTCGTCATATCCCATGACTTTGGGATTGGACTGACAAATTTCATAAAATGGACTTCATTATCCGACCCATAATACTTAGGGTACAACTTTAGTCAAATATTAAAACTAACCATTCGACCTTAACCCTAGGGTAATGACGTGAATAAAATATTTCCACTTTCGACCCGAAACTTTGGGTATGGGGGCAAAATTTATATCGGAAAAATCGGATTATAAGGTGTATTCTGCTCAAGGTTATCATACTTCTATTTGAGTTATTTTCTCTAAATAAAATCATTAAAAAAAATTCAATGCCTTGTGCTTAAATCAATTTTTTTTTTTCAAGAAATTGAACTTCCAAGATATCTTTAATATAAATTGGATTTTTTGAGAATCAATCTCTAATTTATATTAATTGTCGAACCAAGTCTTATTCATCATAAAAGTCGAAAATTCATAGGGGAAAGGTCATGTCATTTCATATCATATAGTTTTAATTGTCTGCATAATTCATCATGTGCTCATACATTTTCGCATATAAAGGTAATAACATATCCTTGCAGTCATTATAATGTTCATGTCATGTTTTCACAATCATCTTTCCAATCATTCATGTGCTTTGTTTCATGTCAGTTAGGCTAGAATAATCAGAAATTTTTACCCGTCAGGTAACGCATCCTGCTCGTCCATTTATGCCAAGTCCTTTATTTTACAATCAATATGTTGCATGTCATTCTAACACAGAATTCATATTTTAATGTGGGCATCAGAATTCAATCTTTCAAAAGTCATCATGCATGTCCCATATCATTTAGATGTTTTGTCATAACATAATATAATGATTTTGCTCTTACATGTGAAGTGCTTATTCGTATAA